>JAVXUP010002602.1:0-119663 GCA_033070095.1 Escallonia herrerae | reverse complement strand
TTTTAAGTGTACAAAGTCCATTCTAAACATCCATTTTCAGTCACTTTTGGAACGGATGGTATAATACTCTGCTCCTCTCTATTCTTTTTCAACTATACAGCTACAATTCAAGCAAATATGGAAACAGTAATCCATTTCTACATGCTAGTGACCTTGCTGGATGTATCAACTATCAACCATGCAATTCAGATAAGGTCATAGGGTTACTGTCTATTTCCTTCTTCAATCTCGAAACCAACAAAAATTATATGAAGAGCACAATAAATCAGAGCAAATAGCAATCCACAAATGTAGTATATAAAGAGCATAAAAACAACACACAATTAATAATTTCCCCCACAACACAAGAAATCATCTTTCTCTAAGGAGTAAGGAGCTAATCTATGTTCAACACTTCAAGAAGTTACAGTGCTACTTGAAGAAGTTAAACTAAGATCAACTAAAGCACTGTAGAGAATAATACTGATGAAGGTTAATAGGATAACGGCATATACCTAATGGTTAATACATCAAATTAGAACTTTGAAGTGCTTCTCCATGGGTATTGTTTTCTTCCTTTATTCAGTATTGCATAAAAAATTTAGTTAGACAAGACCGCAAGATTAACTACACTACTACAGTACTGTCACAGTCGGGATCAAGGAGGGAGTGATCGTGAGTGACGGATTGACGAGGAGGAGAAGGGAAAGAAAGAGAGAGAGAGAGACAAATCGGTAAGGTGGAGCGGCAGACCAGCAACTGTGTGGAGAACTGGAGCAGTGCAGCAACAACAGAAAGGAGGAGCCCAGGCGACGGTGAATGGAGAAGTAGCAAAGAGGAAAAGAGGCCGATGACGAAGGGACAGGCACTAACGGTGACTGGAGAAAGGGATGGACGGCCGGCGAGGAGTGAGTGAGAGTGTTACACTGATAGTCTGATACTGAGAGTCGTGAAAATGATTTGGGAATTGGGATTTTGGGAATTTTGGATTTACCGCTAATTAGAAAAGTTAAAAAAGAAAAAAATCAAAAATAAAAATGGACGGCCCATATAAGAAGATGAAACAACATCCAACGGCCAACATTCATGCGCCTAATCACGCACCTCCACTGCCGCTATGCGCCTTGCACCTGGGTGCCTAGGCTCACAAGGTGCGCGCCTTATTGAAGGCATTGCGCCTAGGCCTAGGCGAGGCGCAGATGGTGAGCCTAAGCTCGCCTTGCACCTAGGCGTGCTTTCAATAACAATGGTTGGGATACAAGTTTACCAAGAAAGAGAGGAAGGAAGCTAAAAAGACATGGCTCGGGCCAAGAAATCCCGAGAAGTTGGACGGCTCATGAACTTTAGTGCCATGACTAAGGTCCATAAGATGAATGGATACTTTGTTAAGGAAGGAGAAGAAGGACCTTACTATGGATTTTTGGAGCCAGTCTACAACACTAGAGACTGGGAAGTTGATCAACAGATGAGAAATATTTTATGATTGTAAATGGGTGAAGGATGAAGAACTATCAAGACTGATTGAGCCGAGCAAGGAAGATATCTCTGATTGGATGGACTTTTTGAACCGAAGGGAATGATAACTTGTTTTAATGATTTGCATATCCTTGTTCTTATGTGCGAGATGGATAATCAGATTGACCGACAAGCTTGATCACTTCAGTACAGGGTGGCTTGAAGCATTAAAAGTTGTGGGAAAGATCACCAAGGATTGTCCTGATGCCGAAACTATTCTAGAACCAGAAGACTTGGATGCTTATGTCTCCTCAGATAATCTAAATTTGCTTACCTTGTGCTCCCTACCTTTTTTAATGAATAATGTGATGATCAATTTCAATTAATCTTTGTTTGTTGATCTAAGTTATGATGAGTTAATCGACACGATTATTGATGAGTCCCGACTAATGGATGAATAAGTGAAAAAATACTTGAAAGAAATGATGAAAGAAATAGAAAATCAAAAAGTCTAATCAATTCAAGCCAGTGGTAGAAGAAACCATAGAAGTCAACATAAGCATAATCCAAAAATGTAAAAGAAATCAAATTAAGGACCAGCCTAGATGAGAGAGAGAGAGAGAGAGTCACTGCACTCCTGAAAGAGTTCATAGACATATTTTCTTGGTCATGTAGTGACATGCCTGGGATCGACCCGTCGATTGTTAAACACCACTTACATATCGAGCTTGAAGTCAAACTTGTCAAACTGAAGCTCTATAAGTTGAGACTATAGTGGTACTTAAGGTTAAGGAGAAGTTATGAAACTCCTCCACATAGGGCTCATTAGAGTTATCAAATACCCTACCTGGTTGGCCAACATAGTACCTGTCCCTAAACTAACTAGCCAAGTTCGGATATATGTTGACTATAAAGACCTTAATTGAGCTTCCTTCAGAGATGATTTTCCACTTTCAATCATAGACATGATCGTAGACAACATCGTGGAGAATGAGTTAGTTTCCTTTGTGGATTGCTTTGCAGGTTATAATTAGATAAATATGACTCTTGAAGATCAAGAGGAAACAACCTTCATCATCCCATGGGGCACATTGTGTTATACAATGATGCCCTTTGTATTAAAAAATGCCGGGGCTATATAGCAACAAGTCACTACTATCCTGTTCCATGATATGATTCATAAAGAGGTAGAGATATACATGGATGATATAATTAATTAAGTCTAAGAAATATGGAGATCACTGTACAGTTCTGAGGAAGTACTTTGAGAGATTAAGGTAGCGTAATGTGAGGCTAAACCCATAAAAGTGTGTGCTTGGAGTTACAGCTAGAAAGCTATAAGGTTTATTGTCTGTAAGCGGAGCATAGAGGTCCACCCAGCTAAAACTAAGGCCAAAGTGGAGATGCCTCCACCTAGGAGCGAGAAAGAAATATGAGGATTCTTTGGTAGAATCCACTTCATCAGTAGGTTTATGTCCTAGGTAACCATCTTTGAGAGCCCGTATTCATGTTATTGAAGAACGAGGTCAAATAGTGTAATTCTCAATTCCAAGAAGCTTTTGATAAAATTAAACAACACCTGACCAACCTTCCAGTCTTGAGACCTCCAATACCTAGTAGTCCCTTATTATTCTACCAAACAGTGACCTATACCGCAGTCGGAGCAATCTTGGCTGAATACTTAGAGCATTCATTAGTCGAGAGAGCCATTTACTACGTCAATAAGAAGTTCACCCAGGGAGAGATGAATTACTCGGCTTTGGAGAAGACATGGTGTCATTAGTCTGGGTAACGCAGAGGTTATAAAATTATGTTTTAGCTTACCCTATTAGATTGTTGGTCATGATAGATCCAATGAAATATCAGTTTGAGAAGCCAGTCTTATCCAACCACACAATGAAGTGGCTCTTGTTGCTTATTAAATTTGACATCACCTGTGTCACCTAAAACTCCATAAAAGTAAAGGCTATGGTTGACCTGCTAGCAGATTGTCCAACAGAGGATACTGGTGGGAGGTAAAATTCCCTGATGAAGAAGTTTGTATCATGGAATCAGAGACCAGGTGGTAGTTGTACTTTGATGGAGTAGCTAGACAAGACCTATTCACCAATAGCCATTAAGTTGACTTTCAACGGTACTCACAACACTGCCGAATATGAAATGTGCATCATTGGTTTGGAGATGGCTTTCAGCCTAGGAGTTCAAGAAATTACAGTGCACTATGACTCGGCCCTGATCGTATATCAGATATAAAGGATGTCTGAGGATTAGAGACGAGCATCTACAGGCATATCACACCCTTTTAGAGGATGTAGAGTTCCATTACCTCCTTCGACTCAATAACAATTTTTGTGATGCTTTGGCAACACTCACTTTGATGGTGAAATTATGGGAAGGACAACAAGTTAAGCCATTCATAATTCAAAAGAGGGATCGGCCAGCTTACTGCTTCATGATCGCACCCATAGAAGAAACTAAGATAACCGAACCATGGTACACGAACATCCAGAACCTTATCCGAGATGGTAAATATCCCGATGGATGTTCTGCAAAAGAAATTGGCAACACAACTTATCACATGTGACCGAAACCTGTATACGAGGCATTATAATGGAGAGCATCTACTGTGTGCTGTAGAGATAGAAGGCCATCAGATTATAGAAGATTAAAATTTAGGTGAGTGTGGACCACATATGAACGGTTAGCAAAGAAAGTCCTTCGACAAGGACACTATTGGTGTACAATAAAGTGAGACTGTAGCGAACACGTGAGAAGGTGTCACAAATGCCAAGTGCATGCCAATTTACAGCACATCCCACCTTGCGAGTGATATAACATGACATCTCCTTGCCCTTTTTTGTTTTGGGAATAGATGTGATTAGAAATATCAGTCATAAAGCTTCCAATGGACACGAATTCATACTTATGGCAATAGATTGCTTCATGAAGTAGGTAGAGTCCTCTTTATATGCGTGCCCAATGCCAAAAAAGTGGCTCAATTCATTCAGACCAACATTATTTGCCGATATGGAGTGCCTCGGAGTTAATTTTTGACAATGGCTCATTTAACGAAAGAGAAGTCACAGATTTAGCCGCCTTATCGTCTGAAGATCAATGGGGTTGTAGAAGCCGCCAATAAGAACACCGAGATTATGTAGGGCGAATTCATGTCGCAACTGGCTAGATAAACTTCCTTATGCTTTCTAGGGCTATAAGACATTAGTGAGAACAACAATCAGGGCTACCCCGTATTCATTAGTTTATGGTATGAAAGCGGTCCTCCCAGTAGTGTAACGCCCCGAATATATATACAAAGCGTTAAGGCCAAATACACAGAGATCAAATAAAATCTTATAATTATCAGAAGACTCTGAAATGGTAAATAAGAGCATACACTAATAATTTCCAAAAATACATCAATATCTAACACAGTGGCCCCAACCCTTTGTACAATTCAAGTTCTCCGACATGGAGTTTCCTAAAATAAAACCTAAATAATAACAATATGTCTCAATCATTACACTCAAAATATCAGTACTAACTCTAAAACAAGGCAGCTAACTCTTGATCACTTAGCTAGCCCTTCGATCCCAAAGTCCCACCTACTGATCACTTGAAAGGAGAAACAATAAGGGAATGAGCCAAATGCCCAGTAAGGTCACTTAAGGACCAATCAAATGGAAGCAAAAATGTATGAGAAACGAAATTTCGGAAGTACAAAAATTCAAACGAAACGGACATCAAACTAAATTTCTAATGTCAAAATATATCTGAGTACGAAGATAGACACTAGAGAGCCATTTAGAAAGTGGTCACATACATCAATACTGACATATGATGCCGATTCAGAAAGTAAGATCGCGATCTCTAGCTCAACTCCCCTGAGCTAGCCCACGCTTCAATCCATGTGGGTAAGTCAGATATAAGTCAGATACACATTGACATGGCTCATAGAGTTATCAAAACAAAGATTCCAATTTAACACACAATAAAATATTGGACATGTCAAACAATACATGGAGTTTACAAAATAATGACAATCTCTAAAATGAACGATAACAACATCGCAAATTTTAAGGTCAAACAAATTCGACGGAAATTGAATTTCACAAGTCATAGCATTGAGAACAAATTATTCATAACAAAGCTCAAAGCAAAAATGAGAAGAATAATCACTTAACTCAATTTGAAAAAGTTCGGATTTCAAAAAGAAACTAAGGACTTACATGAGCGATTCGTCCGTCGCTGATTTGAATTTTGAAAATAAACCCTTAAAGCCCTTACGAAGCATGCGGCAAGCCGTAATAGCTGAGATAACGGACAACCCACTAGGTTTCGAACCCTTAAACTCAAAATCAGACAAATCAGATAAACGAAAACAGACTCGCTTCTCAAAGTAGTCAACTAAGACATGATAGGATGCCAACCAATCCATACCCAAAATCACATCTAAATCACGGGTATCTAAAGGAATTAAGTCCCATAGAAGGTCCCTATCACATATATGTATCTTACAGTTTCTCAATACTGAATCAACTATCACAAAATCTCCAACTGGAGTACTGACATACAACTCATAGTCAAGAGACTGGGGTTTAACCCTAAGTCGATGTGCAAACGAAAGAGAGACAAAATAGTGCATGGCACCAGAATCAAACAACACATGCACATCAATCGAGTTAACCTGTATTGTACCTGCCACCTTTTTTTTTAATTCGACACATCCTTAGTTGTCATGTCAAACACCCTGCCTATTGCCTGAGGTTTCTGTCCTCCAGATGACTGATTCGTATTCTGTCTAGGGCCCAAAGCTGTACTCCTTGCAACTGAATCTTGTGGGCCATACTGATCCGATGCTAAAACAGGACAATATTTGATAAGGTGACCCTTTTGGCCACACCTGAAGCACGCTTCCGTATCCCAATAGTAACTCTCACCACCATGTCGCTTGTTGCACCTCTGGCAGATAGGATCAAAACCTACAGATATAGGTCTCTGAGCAGAGTTCTAGCCTAAGCTCCTACTAAAATTACCTCGAGCTTGAGCCTGCCTTTGACCTTGGTCCCTCTGACCAACAGAAATCGACGAAGATGCCTGTTTTCACTTCCCATCACTTTGTGCCGCATGTGACTGAGATAGTTCTGGGTGATCTCTCTTACCTGCCTTGGCTTCTTTTCTCTCTCTAAAATCTCTTACTACAGATTCAATAGTCTTCGCAATGTCCACGCACTGAACATAGGTCTCTATCAGGATTGGAACAATGCACTGCCTAATGTTAAACTTAAGACCCCAAGTGAACATCTGCACTCTATCCTTTTCATTAGCCACTAGCTGCTTACCATGACGATATAGTCGTGTAAACTTTACCTCATACTCGATGATGCTCTCGTTATCCTCCTGCCTCAGGTTAAGAAAATCACGATACATCTGTTCTTTTATACTTCTAGGAAAGTAGCGGTCGAAGAACAAAATCTTAAACTGATCCCATAACATTGCCTTACGTTGTTCTGCCATTTTACTATCCTCAATCATTTTGCACCAGTGGTCTACCTCCCCATCTAGCTTATGCACTGTGAGTTCTATCTTTTTCCCATCGGTGCAACCCATAGGCCTAAACACCTTTTTAAGTCAAGAAATCCGTTTCTCCACCACAATTGGATCGTTGGTTCCTCCAAAAGGTTCTACATTTTTCTTATCAAACTGCTCTAATAAGCTACGGGTCTGATTCTGTCCGTGATTCGAATTCTGAGGTGGGTTAGGTTGATTCTGCTGATTTAACCAAGCTTGCTGATTAGCCAGTAATTGAGTCAACTGAGCCATAAGAGTCAGAAGATCTGGCGGGTTCTCGTTCTCGATGACGTTTGAATTTTCCTCATTCTAATTTTGTGTTCATCTGTTATTACAACTGCTTGCCATAGCTACAAAAGAAAACTAAAATCAGATGCAGACAAAGACCTTACCCTTAAATCTACCAATCTCACAACTTATCTGATCCTAAGTATGAGTCTAATAAATCTCATACCAAAGCTCTGATACCAACTGGAACGCTCCGTAAATAAATTCGGGGCGTTACAAGTGGACTTGGAAATAGCCTCCCTTAGGCTGTTGTTGGAGAATTAGGTAGCCAAAAAAGATTTGGTAGAACACCGCTTTGAAGAGTTGGCATTGGCAAACAAGAAAAGGTTAACGGCTTTTTGCCACGTTCCAGTCACTAAAAGCGGATTGCCCGAGCATTTAATAAATCGCTGAAGGGACGTGGAGCTTTGGTATTAAAGGAGAATATTGGACAAATTTAAAAATCGTGAGGAAAGTTAGAGCCCAACTCGTGAGGTTCATATATGATCAAGCAAAAGATGACAGGATATGAAAATTTATTAGTTGATTTAGGCGGAATCAAATGTCAGAATTATTCATTTTAGACCAAGTTAAAAAATATTATAAGAACACTATTCAGTACACACATTTTGATGTAACACATCATATGAAGGTACGTAGACGGCCCTCAAAGATGCTTCGGGTGCGGTCAAATTTTAATAGCGTGTCTTTTATTCAATTGACTATGAATTTGGCTACATTATTGAGAAAAATAAAAAAGGCTTGCTAGGACGAAAACCTTGCAAAGGGTAGCCTAGGCAAAAGTTAAAGGCAAAACAGGAAAAAAAATACTAAAGAAAAATGCTAGAAGTAAAAACAAGCCCGCTGGGACGAAAATCTTACAACGGGCAGCCTAGGCATAAGTAAAAGCAAAAAGAAAAGCTTTTAAGTCCTGTCATCAACCTAACAATAAACTGTCATCATCCTCATTTCTTTCTTCCTTGAGGGTGGACGATCATCCTAATCTAGAAATATAACTGAGCCGAACGTCCACTTAGCTTTCTTATAAATCAGCCTCTATGATATTGAAATCCTACATTTTGGAATCTTTTTTTAGTCACTAAACCTGTCCTCACTTTTCTAATTGCCACCCCCTTTCAACACTTGTGGTCACACTGTCCCTCGATATAAGCATTTATACTGTCTTCACAGTCCAGGGTAGCCTTGATAGTTAGTGGCCTCTTTTGGTACTTTTAAATTGGCGAGGGGTGGCTCGTTTGAGGTTCATAAAGATGCAAATTTGATGCCTTATAACCGGCGAGGAGCAACTCTCCTGTCAACATCGAACTTGTCTTCAAATAGCTGGTAACCAGTCCAAGACCACCAAATCCGTGTGACTCGAACTCTTTTCTGTCTGAGGGAGCAAAAACCTTGAACTATACACTTCGTAGATTTACTGGAGTCAAGCAAATCGCACCCTAGACCTACTTCAGAATGAGATTCCTTTTTAGCTCTCTCCAAAAATTTGATCTCACAGGCACCTAGAAAATCCTATCTTAGTTTTTCCTAGTCATAGAGATGTCAAATGGGCTGGGCTTGGGCCGCCCGGCCCGGGTCCAGTGGGCTTTAAGCGAAATCGGGCCTGAGCCGGGCCAGGGCCGCAGCCATCCGGGCCGGGCCAGCTGAGGAGAAATCCTAGGCCCGGTCCAGGCCAGGCCCTAGGCCCAATTTCTAGGGCCGGGCTTGGGCCGGCCCGGGCCCTTTTTTTTTAATTTTTTTTAAAATTTTCTTCTTATTCAATTTTAAATTTCATCTTTAGGCATGTCCAATTTTCAAATTTTGACAAATCTAATTTTTATTATTTTATTTCATTATATGTAATATTCATAAATATGTATGTATGTATGTATGTATAGATATATTTATTTGTCTCTTATTTTATTTTTTACTATATGTTAAATCTTTTCTTACTCTTCTTGGTAATCTTTATTAATAAAATCTGAACATATAACAATTATTACTATTTAAGAGAGACTGTTTCTACAATTTGATATTTTACTTCAAACTAATTGGCCGAAAACCCGGGATTGATACATGTTAATTACCGAGATGATCTTTAGTAATAAGTATAGAAAAATAAATGTGTTCATAGGCCCTCCTCCTTTTATCCGGGCTTGGGACCGGCTGCTTGTAAACAAACAGGCGAAGTTACCTATTTTTTTATATATACGAAAAATATATATCTTGCTTGTAAAAATTTATTTTATATATATAGAAAAAAAGTATATTTTGTGAAAAAATTTATTCTTAAAACTTAAGAGAAGGAAAATAAAAAGAAATTACCTAATCATCCGGAAGTACTTCAATATCCGAGTCACTGCTCTTCCTATCATCAATCGGTTTATCTTGCTCGCGGTATTTCGCATCAAGATAATCCTTCCAACATACACATAGCTCGAGCGACTCGGGGTTAAGACGACTCCTCCTGTCATCCAAAACCCTCCCGCTGGCTGAAAATGCCGACTCTGAAGCAACCGTGGAGGCTTGCACTGGCAGTACATCCCGTGCAATTTGGGATAAAGTTTTATACATGTTTTGATTTTGTTTTCAAAAATTTAACAAATTAAAATTAACCTGTTCTTGCATTGATAAATCAGAATAATGATCAGTATTTGCATATACACCAATCTCATTAAAAGAGGAAAAAGTAGACGAACCTGCCGAATTAGAAGTACCTTCACCTGGTAGTTGTCTTGCTACTAGATGTTCAAAGCCCTTAAGGTATGGCGCATAATACCTCTCAACAGTGGATGATGTAGCTCGCCCGCGCACGTCAGCAGAATTACGATAGAGGTTGAACAATTCCTCAAACCTCTTGCTCACTTTTGCTGTGAGTGCGGTTGTCTCCTCTGCTGTGTAGCACATTAATTTCGATATCTCTTGTATCGAGACGTTCACGCCATGCAACTTTAACCTAGGATCTAAACAAGTAGCCACAGCAAAAATAACAGGCAGTCTACTCCAATATTTATTAAACTTTTTATCCATCACTTTTACTATTTCCCTAAAGGGTCCTATATATCTCCATTTTGTTAACATTGTAGCCATCTTGAGAATTTCTATTACAGCGAGAGGAGAGGTGGGATAGTACGTACCAGACAATAAATTGGTAGACGTGTAGAATACCTCCAAAAATTCAGCTAGGTATGTGGCCATCTGCCATTCCTCTTGAGTTGGCAAGCCGGCTGGGAACTGGGTTAGTAGAAAATGCGTATAGACTTCTCGGTATGCCAGAATGTGTAAAAGCATATGGTATGTAGAGTTCCACCTGTGGACCACATCTGTAACTGCTCTCCTGCGAGGCATATTATATTCAACACACAACGTTTTAAATTGTTGTGTTCTCGGACTCGAGCTATTAACATACGCTGTCATACCCCTCATTTTGACAAGAATATCTCCTGCAGCAGCTAAACCATCTTGAACAATTAAATTAATTATATGACAAACACAACGAACATGAAATAATTCACCAGAAAGTACAGGTTTGAGGCTCTCCTTTAAAGCATCAACAGCAGCTGTATTGTTAGAAGCATTATCAAAACTAATACTCATAATCTTATCCTTTAATTTAAATGTGGTACATGCTTTTAATATAAGAGTAGCAATGTTCATTCCATCATGCGGAAAAGGAAAGAGCTCGAAAGCGATGATTCTCTTGTGCATAACCCAATCTGCATCAATCCAATGAGCGTCACACAAGAATAACTAACAAAAGTAAATGGAGATTGCCAAATATCAGAAGTAAGACTAACTTTACCGTCAAATTTATCGAAATAATCGATAAGGCGTGCTTTAGCAGCATTGTACTGTCGGAGTGCATCGGATCTAGTTGTGTTTCTATGAACCTTTTTGTACAAAGGTTGAACGTATGTGTTCATATATCTAGAGTGCTTAGGATTATCGGCAAAAGAAAAGGCTTGTTCATCGTGAATAACAAATTCAGCGAGACCGTCTCTTTGCTCTCGCTGATTATAAACAAATAACTTACCGTCAAAAGATAACTGCGTTTGGGTAGGTTCGACGTGGCCTTGTCGAGGTGCACACAGAGGGTAATGCCTGTTAAGATGTCCATTACCACTACCAGACGAAAATAATTTAGCGCAGTACTTACATCGAGCTTTTCGGATGCCGTCCACCGTAACTACATCGAAATGATTCCAACACTCGGCTTTCTTTTTTTTCCCCTTTTGGACTTCTGGCTCATTACCGGAGGCATTGCTCGGCCCTTCTTCATCATGACCAGGCATAGGGTTGAGATTATGCCACGGAGTAGTAGCTTCGCCAACCGAGCTGCGTCCTTGACTATAATGCGGGGGGTCTTCATCAGGCGTGTATTCAAAATCTGGAATGTTTTGATTGAACTCCCAATTGGCTTGGGTATCTATCATACAGCCTGTACTCATTCGTCCAGGAACGAATGGTTGTGTTGGTGCTTGGATTGGTGTTTGTGATGGCCGTGGCGCTGGCGCTTGTGCTTGCGATGATGATGATGTTTTTCGTGATGATGATCCACGCCTCAGTTTCTTCAATAATCCAGCCATATTTCACGCTAAACTTTTTTACTAGATTGGAAATAAAATTAGTAAGAGTAACTAAATACACAAGTATAAGAGTTAGTAATAAGAAATAACAATTAAAAGAATGAAAAGTAACAAATATTAATCACTGAGGTAATTCGAAATTGGAGAGAGTTAGTAATTAAAAAGAATTTAGTAATAGTAATTAATAAATAAAAATTCACTAATTACTAATTACTAGACAAAAGAATTAGAGAGTAACAAATTAATAAGAGTAGTAGTTAGTAATTAAAATTTAGCAAGAGTAGTAATTAATAAACAAGAGTACTAATTAGTAAATACTAGTAGTAATTAGCAAGAGTAGTAATTGGAGAGGAAAATAGTAGCAAAGCTTGTAGAAATATAGAATGTTTAGATAAGAGAGAGTAAGAAGATTGGTGTGAAAAATTAGAGAGAAATGGTGTGAATTTATAGATTTTAGAAACTTCACAAAAGACCAAAATACCCCTAAAAACTATCCGTTTATAGTTGTTGGGGAGGGTAAGAGTGTAAAAACCTTTAAAGGAGTTGAAAAATTAAGTTAGACTAAAATACCCCCCAAACTAGCCGTTATATTGCTGTTGGGGGGGTAAAAGTGGAATTTTGGGGAATATATCCGTTGGAGGAAAAGGGGGAGAAAAGGGGGGAAAAACAAAAAATTCAAACAGGTGGGGCCGGAACCGGACCGAAACCGGGCCCAGAACCGGGCCGGATAACCGGGCCAGGACCGGGCCAGGGCCGGGTCAGAACTGGGCCGGGCCTGGCCCGGGCTTTTTCCCAGAATTTTTGGCCTGGTCCAAGCCCAGGCCCTAAGCCCAATTCCTGGGGCCGCCCTGTTCATGAACGGGTCGGGCCAGCCCAGGCTTTTTTCGGGCTGGGTCGGGCCAGCCCGCGGGCCGCCCGGCCCGTTTGACATCTCTACCTAGTCAGCTCTCAGTAGACAACACTGTCTCCTGAATGATGGGCCAGAGCCAATGGATATAAGCATCAGACAACAATGGAATAAATAGGTCTATACCGGTGACAAATGTTGTAGTCCCTATGGAGCGATCACAATAAGGATGAGGGTCCCAACCTTGAAAAACGGCCTTGATCAATGAAGGGATAAGGCCTCTCACTATAGTAAAATCACTGTAAGAATTTAGAACAACTTACTCATAACCGAACTGGGTCAGAATTTGACAAGAAAAGTTGAATGATGAAGAGCGCAGTCCTAAAAGGCATATACATTAATACCAAAATTCCAAAGAGTAGGTCCATGGGGCCTCCACCAGTTATAATACTAGCAGATATCCTTGGATTCCAGGATGCAGAAAAAGCAAGTCCAAGCATTTATGCCAGAACGACCCTTAGAGTATAAAGGCCTAGAGAAAAAAAGTGAGGGTAATACCGTACCTCAATAGGGGGATCTATCAGTCACATATGATCCAGAAGCCACATGTACAAAAGGAAGGGGCTACCCCTAAATGCAGCACTTGCATCCAATACACTTGGTAATGGCATTTATGGTTTCGGCTACAACTATTGGAATTAGGGTTCTCCTTTGTAAAGACACCTGGGCATCAACTCAGCCACTCTCACATTAGGAAACCCTGGGCCCACAGTGGTAAGATATTTGGTTACCAGACACAACCCCAAAGCCACCACCCAGCCACTCGTATACTGCCAAATACTCTCACCTCGGATAAATGACCTAGCCCGCTCTTTGCTAAGTTCCAACCATTTCATAAAGGATAAGACATAGCCATCTTGAATGATCAGAACATCACGAGTAATTTGGCTGGGACATCCACCAAAGCCAAAAATTTCTTATGCGTGGGGCAAAGGCTCATCCAGGTCGAGTTGGAAGACATGATCCTAAAGATCCCAAAATTTGCACGCAGCTCGAAGGATATCATCATGAACAAAATTGTGCACAAACTCATGACCGACTACAAGTGAAAGCTCTCATTGAGGTGAATAAGCTTTACCTTGTTGAAGGCGTCAATAAAGGATCGAAATTGAAGCTTAAAGATTATGGGGTTTTCTGCTAAGGCCATTCAGAGTTTGTCTGAGAAAATGAGAGTCGGATGCCTCCTTGAAGATGAGTCCCGAATATATAAGGAGGAATCCTTAAGTTGTATAAAGATAAAACTACAAAATAAAAAAAATTAGAAAAACTCATCAAACAAACCGAACAATTTTGGCAAACCGGCCAGGCCGGTCTTCCTTTTATTTTGAATATTTATGGAGATTGATCTCTTTGTTCAATGTTCCAATTTTACTTTTCAAAAAAGAATTTTTCTTCTGGCCAATCGGCCGGTTTTAGGCTGGAGATCAAAAAATTTTACCAGCCTTATTGACTAACTGGCCTGTTAGTCTATATCTATGGAATATTTACAGACTTTGCCCCTTTGGGGGCCAAACCCTGTACTTGCTCTCAATCCAATCCAACTCAATTTCAAGCCATTTTTCTTCCCATTCTCCTTGTTTGCTATGAAAGTTTGTTTGCATGCATTAAATTATAGCATTTACATATAAATTGCGAATAAAATTTTTGCTAAAAAGAAGAAGATGTTAGTTACAAGAAAGATAGAGTTTGATGAAACGAGCTCCTAAGGAACTCCAAGTCTACTCTAGGCTAAACCAACAAATCATCAGTTTTTCTGGGGCTTCATAGGGCTGGATTCCTCCTTGTTGCCAGACCCTGAGGGCTTTTTATTCTGCTTGGCTTCATAATCCTTGTCCTTGGGGGGACAACTCGAATGTCGTGGGTTCAGTCGATCCACTGGGCTTCCCATAAGTCTTGTATAGCACAGTCACAACCCGTGTCGATCAACAGATAGCGAATATCTTTGGTGGTAAGGGGGCAAGGGCTATCACGTTGCTAGCCCTCCAGTAGGCATCCTTCAGCAGTGAGCTCAAACCTTACAAAAAGAAAATCATGGGATTAAAAGCAATATGTATATTGCATAAATAAGAAAAATTAGAAAAACTAAAGAGCTGAGACACACCTCCCAAAGATCATTGTATCCCATGAAGCTTGAGGACTGTCCTAGGGATACAGAGCCCATCAAGTAGTATAAATAAGTCAAAGCCACAGTGCCCCAGTCCTACTCCCCAATCTATCCAATCTCCTTCAAAGCTCTCAAGCACCAACACTGCACTGAGTCATCCTTATTGCTGAAGATGGTCTTCACAAGACATATAATAAGAACCCCCAGACGTGCTGATCAATGACGCCTCATTGGTGTCCTCTAGGGTCATATCCTCGCACTGGTAATAGAGGTTAACAAGCAAAATAGAACCGTCCTTTTTGTAGGATGGCTTAAATCCAAGTAGCTAGATCATGAGGTCACAGTCCTTATCAAGATCATAGGCCCATGGGATAGGCCTCCCTCGAACGTCAGTACTCGCGATATTCACGAAGTCGTATGGGGTAAGCATGGCCTTCCTGAACCATAAATGGAATGTGTTGGTGGAATCCCACTGACGATCAGCCAAACTCAACAAATGCTTTTTAATCCAGGTAAAAGCACGTAACTTGTTTAAAAATAGGTCAAAGCCAGCCACGGCTATCCTATTCTCCACCAAATCTGGTACTTTGCCCATCATTACAGTGGATATTTGATGGGAAGGGCTGCACAAAACAAAAAGAAAAGAGAAGGATTTCGAAAGCCTTCCGATTTATGTACGAAGTGCATGAAAAACATAGAAGGAAATTATTGCGGGCTCTATTTTGCATAGGAGTGCCTAGTGTCCTTGTCGGCAAAAAAGTGATGGCATATGTGTATATCTTGATCCAGTAGGAGGATCGAGTGATCATTGTTTGAATGGTCGAGTGAAATTGCAAAACTCGCCCAATTTGGGGCCACCTTCGTGTCCGCTCCTAGTGCGTTGAAACTCCATTTCTATGTGAGAAATTGAAAAAAAAAGGAAGAGATTCTAGGAATTTATAGAAGGAAAGTATGATTGGATAGGATTTGGGTGCGAGGAACCCTTCTTGGGGTCAAATTTGAGAGAAAAATTGATTAGATTGTGATTAAAAGTCTATAAAAAAAGCCACGCCCAATCTGCACTAAAAACAAAATGGCCGGTTTTCCAATTTAGATTTGTCAACTTGTTGACTACACTTTTATTTTTCGAACTTCAAATCTTTTGATTAACTGAATGGTTTTCGACATGTTATTTTGACTCCTTCACTTCTTTATTCAACAAGCCAGTTTTCGGTCTCAAAAAATAATAAAGAAATAATTTGTAGTCTTGATTAGAATTCCTTTTGCATGCCTTTGGATGCTTGTATGCCTTGCGTGCTTGCATGATCCCTTTTTTCATAAGTTTGCTTGTTTTGCCTGCTTGTGTGTTTTGCATGATGTACAGCTTATTCGCATAGACATTTTTTGTAAAGTTTTGTGTGCTTAAGTGCTTGACTTTTCATGTTTGCTCCTCTATCCGAGGATTGTTTTTTCGATCCAATTATTCGAATTTGTTGTTTAGTTTAGCAATGTTGTATGGTTTAAGGCCAGCGTAGCATCCCATGCTTCATTGCCAAAAGCGACACTTTCTTCATATCAATTCGAGTATTGAATTGATATATTCAGCACTAAATGACCAGCTAGCCTAGGAACTTATTGGCTTCAGCTTTGAGTGATATTTCCATATATCCAAGTGACCAACCGCTTTGACCCATTGTTGGCTCTAGCTCCTAGTCATGCCTCCACTTTGTCCGTCGACCATTCAAATTCATTTGGCGGCTCTAGCAATGGCCAAAGTTATATTCATATTACTTCATGACCACTCACATTGATTTTATGGCTCCGGCATATAGTAATACCCTTGTCTTGTTTATCGACTATTCAAATCAATTTGGATATTCTAGCAACAAGCGGGATTTCCTTTTTAATGTATCTAGACAGCCATTTGTACTGACTCGGTGGCTCCGGCATCAAGATATACAGTTCTGTCCGTCAACCAAACAAATTAATTTTGTGTCTCCTACATCGGACAGAGTTATTATTCATTTATCTTTTGCATGTCTAGATGACCGTTCAAATTGATTTGGTGGCTCCGGTATGTAGACATGAGTTTTGTAAATTGGTCTGTTGACCATTCAAATCAATTTGGTGGCTCGGGAGCATGCAAATTTCATTCATCTAACCACTCAACAACTAATCAATGATACTGCTAATTCCAAGGGATGCTTCTGTACTTTTCAAACTATGTTCGTCTGATTCCCGGTTAAGTATATGTAGGAAGCCTTGTAAAGGTCCGACCTCATATCTATGTCATGGTCCGTAAGTCTGATCAGAGTCTTGTGGTCTTTTTCATATTTCACAACAAAAATGTGATGTTTTTCAATGAAATCTGCCCACCCGCGAGCTCCCTCATCGAGGGGCTCTGTAGACACCTCATTTTTGTTGTCATTTTCATTTAAATAAGTATTGGGCTTTAATATAAATTAGAGTTTATTATTAGGAGATAGGCCTGATAATATAACTTAATTAAATTAGTCAGTTGTCTAGTCTAGCTATGTAGGCAGTTGTCTAGCCGAGTCCAGCATGTAGTATTGTGATTTATTTAGAAGATTTTAGGAATTTCTTATGATTTATCCTTGATGCAAGTGATTAAATTATTGATTTATATAAACAATGAAGATAATTGTCGAATTAGATACATCTCATTTGCAAAATCAGAGATAATTATCAAATTAGGATCAGATAATATCTCGAAATTGGAGAAAAAAATTATACAAATTGGGGATGAATCGGCCGGTCTTTTGACAAATTAGCCAGCTAATTGACTTTTGTCAATTTGTAATGTTTATCAAATATTCAGTCTTATCATAAGATTGCATATAAGTATGGTCATCTTTATCATTTCTGGTGTCTTTTCAGAGGATCAACTTTTTCTCTTTAGAGCATCTATATTATTTATGCTGGAAGTGGTGTATCATCTCCTAAGAGAAATTACCAGTTCACAATTCACTTCAAAGAGTTTCAAGTCTCTTGGATCGTGTATCCTTCGCAAAGCGTTCCCGAGTCCTCTAGGTAAGCAGGCTCACGAGGTATACTTTACCGTTTTTCTAGTCTAGTTTAGAAGTCCAGAATTATTTCCCTTTGCCGCAACCACGTTTCATTTCTAGTACAAAAAATCATAAAACGAGTCTTTTCATTTTATTAGTTCGAGTCTAAGACCAAAGTGGAGGTCGCCTTTCATACGATCAGGGTCCAACTATGGTGATATTGATTCCGGTTTGTCCGACCGAATGCATAGGCCATTTGACCCCTGTTCTCGAATTTAAACCAATTAAATATAGAATTAAAAAGCTAAAAACCACTATAAATAAGTAGAGAATGAAAAGGTATGGCTGGTGCCTAACACCTTCTCATAGTCCCCGAACCCGTTACATTGTTTTCAATAGATTAGTGGTCCTTTGGACATTTCTAAAGTCATTTTCAGGTATTTCTTATTTTCCTTTGGCGACTCCTAAAATCTTTAGGGAGTTCTTTTGAGGTGGTTTGCTGCACTTATCATCGCCTCATAGTCACCCGATTAACAAGCGGTTCAGCTTGAAGGGGAAGATCTAACACCAAAAAGATGATGGGGATATAATCATCCCTACTAAAGTTGAGAAATATCCAGCAAATACAGTCACTTCGATGTTGTGTCCTTAAAAGTGTCGCAAAACCTCTCTCGCATGATGAATGAAATTATGCAAACTTATACTGATAAGGAGGATAAGGAACAAATGCTTAATAAAGGTAAATGCACAAAGAGAATGTGTAAATGGGACTCTAAACAAGCTTCTATCTCACAAAAAAGAAAAGAAGAAAAAAAGAAAGCAGCCTTACAGACAGAATCCCAGCAACCATCATACATCACATATTTCAAAAGGTTGGCAAAAAATGAATCCAATACTATTATGCTACTAGATGTGTTCTCGTGAAATGGAAGAAGTATCAAAAGACCTAACTGTGATCAGCTCTCTTCCTTTGGAGTAGGTCCCTTGGCAAAATAGGCACACGAGTATTCTTGGTGCAAGATAATTTTTGCAGGTCTGCAATAGCAAAAAAAAGACGCGCATGCACTCCTGTATGAAGGTTCATGGCCTATTTCACCAATGGTTACCTTTAACATAGATGGGAACTTTAATAAAAGGCGGTCTAGAAAAACCATCTGGGTGCAAAATATATGTATGCCATCATCTGTATTTGTGTGCCTCAGCGGCTGGTTTATAAGTGGAGGCTAGAAAGTATGATGACGATCTTGCGATGTTAGAAATGAAAAGAAGACTCTAAGAAAAAGGTCAAAGAAATGTGTTTCGTACAGCATCAGCACATTGACGTTCCTTCCCTTTGAACCAAGAAGGCTCTACCATAAGAAAGGAAATTCACATTAGGACACCATCAGTCATATACTAGACACACAAAAAATTGACTTTGCATGCGAACAATGCACTTTGTACTGCCATTTGGTGATCGCATGTCTCTTGAAATGAGAAACAAGGCGTGTTCAACAATTCTCATTCTTTTTAGAGGAGCCAAAAAAAAGGAGCCTGCTAGGCTGAAAACTTTGAAAGGGGCTAGGCAAAAGTTAAGGCGTCAAAAAGAATATGTATATACATATAGGCCCCTAGGCTGAAAACCTGAAAGGGATGGTCTAGGTAAAAAAAATGCCTGCCAGGCTAAAAACCTGCAAGAGCAATCCAGGCAAAAGTTAGGGCACCAAAAATATTTGCTGCTTGGCTAAAAATCCTGTAAGCAGTCTAGGCAAAAGTTATGGCACACCAAGAAAAATTGTTGACCTATGTAATGGCTTGATCCTTCGGGTATGTTGGCAGCCTAGGGCATATTCGCCACACTTAGTCAGAGCAATCAAAAAAAAATCTATGAAACAAAAAAGAATCTCTTTTTTTTTCAAGGGAAAAAAAGAGAGAGTATTTCTTCCAACAAGACTTAAACTACAACAAGGCTTGATCCTTATGGTACGTAGGCAACCTAGAGCGTATTCTTTAGGTTTAGTCACAACAATCAAACTAGAATCTCTTTCCCATAAAAAAAATCTTTTCAAACAAAAAAAAGTTTCTGAACTACGTGATGACTTGGTCCTTTAAAGATACATAGACAGCTTATGACATACTCCTCATTTCAATCACAACCACAAAAGAAATCGTAAAAAAAATGTAGCCAGCTTGGGCATCCCTAAGTTCAGTAAAAAAAAATGTTAATTTTTTTTGGTATGGACTACGTGATGGCTTACTTTGTTAGGTGTGTAGGCAGCTTAGGTCATAATTCAAAGTTCAGTTCCAGAGAATAAAAAAACTTCTTTTAAAAAAACACCATGAATATGGACAAAGAAATTTTCAAATCAATTTACATGACGTCGTGTTTCGAGGATGCAGACATCTTGTATCAAGTATCCGATATCTTAACACGTATTTCCAATTTCAGAGACTTTCTCTTAAGTATTGCAATGATTCAATACTGAAGAAAGATTTGCTTATATGCGTTGGTCATGAGCATCATTAGGAAAAGGGAAAACTTTGTTGCATGGAAGCGCAAAGTTTTTCACCTACTTTCGAAATGGTTTGTTGCTCAGAGCGTCTGACTGAATAAGAGAACTGAAAAAGCCGAACTGCCAACTCAGTCATGATCTGACTTATTAGTAAATACGTAAAGCCCGGATCACGAATTGTTGGCACCGAAATTTTGACAAAAAATTAATAGCCAATATTGAAGTATATTGGATTGATAAGCAAATCTATTTTTTTTGTTAGCAACTTTTACTAAAAGAAGCCCCAATATTCAAACTTTTCAAGTGGGCCCAGAATTTGCGCTTTTTGTCCTTTGCTAAGGGGAATAACTTTTATCTTGCTTCCATCTATTGGTTTTTAATCGATAGATGTACTTCCTCCCCTCAACTCACTCCCTGTATGAATTCTGCTCTCTGGCTTAAACTTTGGAAACTTTCAATCTCGAAAAAATTCAAAAATGGTTTTTTGGCAATTTAGCCATCATAAACCACCTCTTTCTTCTGAACTTCTTAAACGCCATTGCCCTGTTAGCAGTTCTCTTTGTTTCTCTTGTCTTGAGACCCGTTAATGTCTATTTCTTGAATGCCTTTGTGTTCGTTTGATTTGGGAATTTTATCTTGGGAAATAACAGTTATCTACCTTGCCTAACTTTTAGCTGCACATTGGTTGCTTTAGTTATGTCTGCCACTCTATCGGAACAGTTTTGCTTTACATCGAACTGTGAGTAATTTTGTTGTACTTTGGTCTATTTATCTTGGTCGAGATAAAGCGAACTTTCAAGTAAATTTTTTTTTATCTGAGACTGATCTTTTTCAGAGTAAGTTTTGATGTGTAGTACTCAGGGTACACGTTACTTTCAAAGTTGTCTCAGTAAAGTTCAGAGTATGGAACACAACCATTTGGAGGTTAAGATAGAATATTATGGTCATTTTTATCCTCCTCCTCATGCCATTTACTTCTCAAAAAGCCGGGGTTGTGTCATTCTATCATCTCTTATTTTGTGTTCCATTTTAGTAATCGGTTCTCCTATGGATGGGAAATACGGCCTCAGCATGGTACTGTAAAATCAAGATTGGGTTCCATTTGGGGCGTTTACTGATGCTCTAAATTCTACCGATGAAATTTGAGCTTCTGAGTTAGCTTTGAGTTCTGGCATCAAATGGGTTCTTAAGTTATGCTATTTACATGTCATTATACTACATCCTGATGCTGATTTCGTGTTGCAGATGACCACTCCCTACACTACAAGAAACTGTACTTTTAATTTTTCGTCGCTAAATGTGTCCTTCACCGACAATATTCCGTCCGTAAAAGTCCATTGTTAAAAATATTTAATGACGAAACATTCCGTCGCTAAATATTATTAGTGATGGACTTTTAGCGATGGATATTTAGCCACAGAATTATCCATCGGTAGATATGCCTCCGTCGCCGTCGCTGCCTCGGCACTTATCCACCCCGCCGCTACCGCAGCCACAAATCACTCTCCCAATGTTGATGCGCACACCCAACCCCCAACCAAATTTGGTCATTATGCCAAAGGTTACTTCCACGTCTAGTTGACCCACCACCATCACCACCACCACTTTAGCGACGGAATATTTCGTCCCTAAAAGTAATTAATTCTGTCAGTAAAAATTAAATTTTTTTCAATGGATTACCAATTTTCATCGCTAATCTTTTAGTGACGGCTTTTTTCCCAACGGACAGTCCGTTATTAAAAGTCTTTTTTGACGGACCGGACTTTTAGTAACGGAAAGATCCATCGCTAAAAGTGCTTTTTCTTGCAGTGCAATAGGATGCGTCCGTCTTCTATAGATTTTTGTTTACACTGACTTTCAACTGAAGGGGATTGCATTCCGTGCATGTCACCCAAGGGAAAGCTGGTCCTTTATCCCTCTCATCCGCCTTGGCGACTTTTGTATCCGATCTTGTAAAGGAGTCCAACAAGAATGGTATGATCATTACAAACTGTGCGGGCTTTTCCTAGAATTTCCGTGTCGTTTGGATGGTTCCTTGTGGTGTTTTGATTCTTCTAATTAGTTGTTTTGTAGCTTGCTTGCTAGGTTGTGGATGTCATCCATCTTGTCTCTCTTTTACAATTTGACTATCCTACGTATATTCGATGTCAAAAACAAATCCTGGTATATATTCTTGACTTTTCTCAAAACAAAAAAAATAGTATTTTAAAGTAGAAAAAAATCTGTACCATGTAGAATGCCAAGACCTTGAGAATACAAGAGGCAGCTAAAGAAAAAAGGTTTTCAATTCAAGAAAGATAAAAATTAACTACCGTCTAAATTAGTAACTAGTCACTTTTGTCACCGTACATGTACGACGGCAAATGTGTGTAGGTTGGAAATATTAAAAATAGCTAAACATAAAACGTAGTGATTTGTTTAATGGCGAACGGTTACAAACAGAACAGATGAACGTATAGTTTGCAGAAAAAAAGCAAAAAACATTGAAACTTTACCATCACTCGGTTACATTATTGGACCATAAATTTTAATTTTAGGCCATGAAAACTCCCTCATAGTCATGGTGAACCACTGTCAGATGAAGTACTAATAGGAGCAGCACAACACGAGCAGCATGAGCTCGGTGGTGGGGGTGCACAACATACACAAGAAGGACATATGGGAGGTCGCTGCAGCAATTCTGCATAAAACAGGCAAGAGAAAACATAACATGGAACTCAACCAACTTCGCACGCTCTCATTAGCAACGAAACCTTAAACACGGTCGCGCAGTAGGCATGAATATGCTGCCATGTATTGATTTTGCTGCCAAAAATGACGTTTTAAGCGACAAGTTTTTAAACTTTAGCAACGAAATATTCTAGAAAAACAGCCGCGTTAAAGTTTTTGTTGCAAGAATACCTAAAATGGAATCATAATTAGCCCTTGCAAAAAGGAAAATTGAGATTGGATTTACCTCGATGGCCCAATCGTGCAGCGTCACATGGTAAGGTAGGAGTGAGAAGAATGGCAAAGATGAGAAGGGTCACCAGAAAAAAACTTTGAAGAGAAACTTCCCATTGTTAACTTGCTTATTGTAAATATCAGCGAAGTGTTTGTTGTTGGTTGCGTATTGTATGCAAAGTTGGAGGTATTTATATATAGGTTGAGGGAGCTCTAAGGTCAAGTAATGCTCCTTTCCTACCTGCACTAAAAAGTTGAGAGACGTCTCAAAGAAGACGGAAATCATGCACTAAAAACGAGTTACGGATACAAATTAATAAGTAATCAACAAATGGTTAATGAAATTGTTGACTTAAAAAATACGTCATATCATATAAAAAAGGCTGGAGAGTGTGTTAGTATTTTGTTGAATATTTGACTTCTTGGGAGTGACCAGCCATCTTAAAGAACCAATATGAATTCCCAGAGGATGTTTTTCCTGAAATCCCAAAGGATAGAGATTGTGTTAGTATTTTGTTGAGTATTTCGCAGAAAACGGCTACGTGCAGTCACGTGTGAAGACTTTTATCCTCAAATACGTGATGTTTTTCCATGTCTTGACCACCATTTACATGCATAAACCAGAAAAGAAGTCACCTAACATCTTGTATATCATGCTCACGCTATGAAAGCATATGAAACAACCATTCTTAGATTTTGGTTTTGATCAATCGAAGGCAAACGTAGTTGGTATAAAATGTGAGAGGCAACCAAAGTTCGTTTCTTATTTTCTTATTTACGTGATAATTTTACCAAAACTCTACCAGAATTAAGGTGATCTAATTTTCGGAAGTTATATCTTTTATTTTGTAGCTCAGCTTTAACTGACCTTCAATTGACCTAAAAAAATGATTAAATAATCTTTCTCCCCTAAGTCGCAAACGTGTGATTCACTTCCAAAAACTTCCGCAAAAATGATCAAAACCAACTAGAACACGCCAAAAATCTAACACACTTCTTGTTGCTGCTAAAAACATATTCCGCGTACATTGTGGAACCCGAGCATAAACCGATGACTTGAAAGACAGAAAACGAGTGACCGCCGGGTGGGGTTCCCGGGGGAGAACTCTCCGATGCTTAAGTCAGAACGCAGCTACAGGATAGTAACTCTGAAAAAACATGAATTGTGTAGTTGTCCCATACCTGGAGGGGTAGACCCCTTTATATAACTGTAGGAGAAGACTCCTAGTAGGACTGGGCCGTGGGCTAGATGTGTTAGGATCGCGTTAGGATCCTCGAGGATCACGTCACAATCCCTAATAAGGTAATCATTGATCTCCCAGTTTGACTAGGATTGCCGGGTATTCCCCAATTATTGGGAGTTATATCATAAGCCCCTCACTTCCTTAGCTAAAATGAATGTTTGGCTAAGGAAGTTTATACTTGGTGTCTCGAGACGCGCGTCAGATTTGTCAGTGATTCTCATCCACTTGTAGCGGTAACAATATTTCTCTCTTCCACGTGCTCCGACCTAAGCGGGAGCTTAAGCCTTAGAACTTTGCCCACGTAGGCTATTCGGAATCATCTTTAGAAAGACAAATCATGGGATCTCGAGATCCTTTAGCGGCGGTGCCCTACGGTAGCCTCTCTCGGGAGAGGACACAATGCTGTGCATGCAAGTTGTTGCATGTGCTAAGTGTTTGAATGTCCGCTCGAGGGGTCACCTCTCCTTTGAAGGGTGTTCATTTGTGCAAGTGTGTGTTCTTGAGCTCGAGCCGACCACATCATACTTGCGTTTTACTTTGTCGCGAACTCTTATCATCAGATAAGAGCTGGCAAAGAAGCTCGCACTCACGCTTGGCTGGGTTTTAAATTGAAGAAGAATGGTGGGGGGATGAAGTCCCATAGTCCTTTGCCGCTTCACGGGTTAGAACTATAGCTAAACTGTTTGGATAGAGCTCGAGATCTATCCTATCACCCTTGGGGGTGGGGTGTCCGTCCCTCGAGGGACCGATGGAGGGCGGAGCTCACGCAATACCCTCGGGGGTTTGACGAAACTTAAGAGTTCTCATCTTACGGGCCCTCAGGGGCGGATAGAGCCGAAGCTCATGCAATTACCCTCGAGGGTTCGATGGAATTTAAGAGTTCTTGTCTTACACACCCTCGGGGGTTTAACGGAACTTGGAGTTCTTGTCGTACGAGCCCTCAGGGGTTTAACAGAACTTTAGAGTCCTCGTTGTACGCGCCTTTGGGGGTTTTGATGGAACTTAGAACTCTCGTCGTTTGTGCCCTCAGGGGTTTCTTGTCCTTGTTGCCGCGGTGCCAAATAAGAAGGCGCGGGTCATGGAGCCCATAATATGGTCGGTGTGGCGAACCTCCCTGTCTGATAAGACACAAGGCATTAAGCCTGTATAAGAATGATCTTATGAAATATAAAGCCCCCCGGCCTTTGAGAAGGCGTGGATATATAAAGATGGCTTTTAAGCCCATATGTAGAGTCCGGTCGCAAAAAGACCTGTGGGAGTAATATAGAAGACCATAATCTGCTTGCTCGACTGGATGAGCATATAAAGCTTGAGGACGCGTAGTCTGTCCGAGCAAGATGCCACTGCTGATCAGTAGAGTAGCTGTCGCAGTTCATCAATATAGTGAGAAGCAACTAGATTTAGTTTACTGGTCGCATGAGCTTGAGCTTGCAGTTATACCGGCATATTAGTGATGCTTATTAGCAGAGGCTGACAATATTCTCTGATTCACTGATCGAGGTCACTGTGTGACCGAACACCACGAGATAATAAGGAATGCCGAGTCGGCAAGAAGCTGCAGCAGAAACCCTAGGCGTGACTTTTAGTCGCAGGGTGCTGTGAATTTGTTCCTCGCTTTACGAAGCGATTTATACGTCACTGTTAATACTCGCAAGCGTAGTTTAAACCCTTGCAAGAAGAAAAAGTACGTGACTGAAAAAATAGCCTTTGAAGCACTAAAGCATATAAAAATACAACTATGTTTTTATCACAGAAATAAGAGGGGTGTTCAGACACCGTAGCCCTATCAGGGCTTTGTCGGTTAGCCGACAGAGTACGCTGCACTGCGTGTCATAGGCGAGCTTTCAAAAAATCATTGTAGTCGGTAAGACACGACATGTAATATACTCGCATCAATTGACGAGACTAGACAATGCTAGACCAAAAATTAAATAGGTCTAGGTTAAAGAAGCGCACAAGAAGCAGCCTTTAAGGAGGCTTGTTAGCACCTGAAAGTGTAGTCGCTTAATGTTTAGCGACAGATACGTGACCAAATATTCGCCATTTAAAAAACGTGCAGCATACTTTTATCGAGAATGACTCCGGGGTCTTTAAATCTAATAGGCTTTTTCACGGTTAAAAGCTAAATACTCATAAGAGCGTGTGGCCTAAGTTGAATAAATAAAACCTTTTGGGTCTTAAGTGTAAATATGCACTTCTTATAGGTAAAAAGTTAATGCTTTTTAAAGAATATGACATATGTTGAATAATGAAGGCCCGGTAGATCTAAAATATGAATATGCATAATTAAGGGGCATAATCCTTTTAAAAAGGAAAGAGTGCACCTTTTCAATTGCTCTGCCTACTCCTCTTTCACAATGAGCAGATCTACCCAAATCGTGTCATCGGCGGCCATTCCTCTGACAAGTTCACTTACGATTATGCCTTGATTGCAAAATTTTTGACAGGGCACATCTTCTTGACTGAGTACCCGGTGATGACGAGGTGCGGAATTACAAGCAAAGCAAGACCGGCATTTTTTTGATCGGTACGGTGGCGACCGGTGGAATCGGTGGGGCACGCGCGGCGCGACAGTAGTCGATGTATGGGCCAAAGGCAGCGATGTATAACGACTGTCCTTTTTGTCACTACATAACAGTGGTGCGTGACCTGTCCCTTCTTTTTTCTTCGACGGAGCGGTCTTACCCATTGTGGCGCAACGGTGATGCGACAAAAGAACTGAACAAGAAGCAGATCTAAGGCGACGAGGTTTTTGGATCTCTTCGGGCAAGAAATCATCGGTGGAGGGAATCTGTCAAGAATTATGGTGATGGGGCCTTCTGAAGGCAGATCTGATGGCAACGGTGCGCGGTTTCGCAAGGCGGCGCCCTAGCGGTGGGGCGTGGTTATCGGCCATTATGGCGCTGATGGAGTTGACTTTGCCGTCGGCAAGGTTCCCGACTAGAGGCAGTGGTGGCGCAAGGCGGCGCTGTGTGGGGGCTTTGAGCCTTACGGGTGACGCTACAGTTCGTAGCCCTTTTTTTTTGGGTTTTTGTTTCCGTCGGTGTTGGATAAAGCCGCAATGGTGCATCAAGCAGTGATCGATTAGGGTTTTGACCCTTTGCGATGGCGGCCTGTTGGCGATGCGGGATGGCGGCGCTTTCGCCATTTGGGTTTGTGCGGTGTCGGCGTCAGCGTCGCTATTGTTTCTGCCTCCTCGTGGTTTTTTTGTGTGGATGTTGTCGCTGCTATGGCAGCTTCGTGGCGGTGGCGCATAGTACCATGACGACGCGTCGGGATTGTGGATGATGAGGTTGCGAACTTGCCGTCAGTTATGGCGGTGCTGCCTGATCGCCGCCAGATGGTGGTGGCGGCCGATCTCTAAAATTTCTGGACTATAAATTTTTTTCCATTACAACGACAATTGACTTGGGAAACTCAGGCGGCGGCGGTTCTAAAGCGTAGCCGCCAGTAATTTGCGATACAACCGTTAATTTTCTTGAGATCGATAGGTTAGGCTGGCGGATCCCACGGATGGCGCCAATCTGTTGCTGCTAAAAACATGCTCCGCGTATATTGTGGAACCCGAGCTTGGACTGATGACCTGTAAGACAGAAAACGAGTGACCGTCGAGTGGGGTTCCGGCGGAGAACTTTCTCCGATACTTAAGTCAGAGCGAATCTACAGAATAGTAACTCTCAAAAAGCATGAATTGTGTAATTGTCTCATACCTAGAGGGGTAGACCCCTTTATATAGCTGTAGGAGAAGACTCCTAGTTGGACTGGGCTGTGGGCCAGATGTGTTAGGATCGCGTTAGGATCCTCGATGATCACGTCACAATCTCTAATAAAGTAATCATTGATCTCTCAGTTTGACTAGGATTGCCGGGTATTCTCCAATTATTGAGAGTTATATTTGAGTTATATCACTTCTGATCCCCAAATCCGAACCCATGAAATATAATACCACGTTGATTTTTCATATACACCACTGTGTAACATATTAATGGGAAAGATTATACTTCTAAGGCAAGCTCGATGCTGCTATAACAGGTCAATGGACTTCTCCATCCAAGAAAAATATTTCAAAATTTCCAGAGTTGCTCTACATTTCATCTCCTTACTCTTTCAAATTCAAGTGTCGCTAAGAACAATCCATATTTATCTACATATATCCTGCTATATGCCCATAGATCCAGTGCATTCTCATGTTTGTGTACATTTCTGATAAATACTGCCATTCATTAACAATCTGTTTTCACTATTTTGAGTTAATTCTCTGAACAATCGGAATTTCGTACTTTTTTCGTATTCTCCCTATCTCCTGAATGAGTTGTGTAGATAGATCTTGCTTGGTTTTCTGACCTCTCTCTCTCTCTCTCTCCCCCACCCTCCCTCCTCCTCACGGTGATCACTGCCACGCTGCCCCACGGCCACCATGGCTGCCACGGCAGCCCTTTTCTTTCCCTTTCTTCCACCCTAAGCCACCACCAAAAACCTAAGCCTAATTCTTTATCTTTCTCACTCTCTACACTCCAATCACACACCACTACCACCATGGCTGCCACGGCAGCCCTTTTCTTTCCCTTTCTTCCACCCTAAGCCACCACCAAAAACCTAAGCCTAATTCTTTATCTTTCTCACTCTCTCTACACTCCAATCACACACCACTACCACCATGGTTGCCCCCCTCCTCTTCCCCCTTCTCCATCACACTCACACACAACATACACCACACAGCACCTACACGGCTGCCCCTACTTCCCTTATATCCTTCACTCTGACTCGCGCACATCAACACACACATACCACACCATCCTCTTTCTCTTATAGGAGTATTAGTTAGGCTATCTATAATCTTCTTTCAAATGCTGAGTCGGATGATACTTGTAACAGCGCGTTTTGATGTACGCGTTTTGAGGAGAAAGGGGATACAATAATTCACTTTTTATCTGTCAAATCCGTAATCTTCTTTGAAATGCTGAGTACCTTCCTTTTCCAAAATAATAAATGTAATTATTAAATATATAACACGTAAAGGTCTATTTTCTCTTTGTTAGTGTTGGAGTAAGCTCGTTAGATCGAGCACATTTGCCAATTGAAATACACATTTGCTCCAACACCTCTTCTTTCCCAGATCTCAAAGCCTACCAACAATCAACCGCCCCTTTCTAGAAACACCACCAACAAACTGGACGGGTTTTATGTTGGGTTTCATTTCCATGCAACATGCGGCAGGGGTTCATTGGTTGTGAATTATCAATGAGACACCCGGATAAAAGAACATGGCTATGGAAGATAAATCGTATTTTTGTTTATGACAAAACTCAAAAGCAGAAAATTGGACCGCCTAACTTGATTCAGTTTCTATCTAAGGATCATATACCCGTTTCAAATGTGCATGCGAAAGGGCTTTTTTCTCGCGCTTGGCTTTTTTCATACCCCTTGAATCTTCGTTCTAACCTCTTTTATTGCTAAAAAAGTTATATTTTGTTCATAGAATAAATTTTTAGTGATAAACTAGGGTAGGAAAAAAGATCATAGCGGTTCAAAATAAACGATCCGATGAGAGAAATATACAAAACCATAAACATATAACAACAAGAAGAGCATGCTGCTATTGGCTGCCCTAATTTGGACTTTCAGTCTATACTGATTTTTGAAAAGCTAAAGTACACGATTTTCATTTAATAGTTGTTACTCGCATAACTGAAGTGTGGGTTTCATCTTGTGATTTGCATGAGTCCCGAAAGTCCTACATGCTAAACAATCAACAAGAGAGGACAGGATGAAAGAGACTCCCGAAACTGCATATATCTCTACTACACTTGCCAAGTAACGCATAGGGCCCAATGTACCGAAGAAGTTCTCCTCCCGTATGGTCTCATCAGAAGGAATATTTTTCCACCACAACGTGCATTTCGTGTCGCTCGCTCCCTTCCTCTTTCTCACGCCGTACACACAAGCCCACAATACACACGTCAACCCACACAACACCATGCTGCCACCATGGCAGCCCCTATTAAACAACCACATAACACATCAAAATGTGTGCTTCTGTGTGCGGCCTAAGAGAGAGGGAGGGGTTGTCATGGGACAGCTGTGATGGTGTGGTGTGTGTGAGTGCGAGAGAATGAGAGAGCGGAAGGAGAGGCCGCCTGCGGTGGGACAGCCGTGTAGGTGCTGTACGGTGGCAGCCGTGGGGTATGCACTATGTGGTTGTGTAATGGGGGCTGCAATGGTGATAGCGTGGTGTTTTGGGGGTTGATGCGTGTGTGTGCGAGTGAGGGAGAAATAAGAAAGGGAAGGGTTGTCGTGGTGGCAGCCATGGTGCTACGTATTGTGTGCTTGTGTGTGCAGCATGAGAGAGAGGACAGAGCTTCTATGGGCCAACGATGGTGGTATGGTCTCCGTGCGCTGGTGTGTAAGTGCAAGTGAAGGAGAGAGGGGAAGGAGAGGCTGCCACAATGGGGCAGCCACGTAGGTGCTGTGTGGTGTGTGTTGTGTGTGAGAGTGAGGGAAAAGGGGGAAGAAGAGGGGTGTTTGTGGTGTGTGATAGGATTGTAGAGAGAGGGAGAGAGAATTAGGGGTAGGGTTTTTGGTGGTGGCTCGGGGATCGTGGGGCAGCATGGCAGTGACCACTGCAAGGTGGTAGCTATGTGTGAGGAGGAGGAGGAAGAAGAAGAAGAGAGAGAGGGGCAAATTAGGGTTAGGGTTTCTTGGGAAAGAAGAAGGTGAGTAATGTCGCTAAAGGTAAAAATCTAATGAGCAGTCTCTGTTGGAATTTTAAAGAGCTATTTAGAAGCTCATTTAGTCAAAATACAAAACTAAAACCCCCTTTATTTTTATGTTCATCGTGGAATTTTCTGGGATTTTTGTGGGCATATGAAGGATTTGAAATGGTTTTACTTTGAAAAATTATTCCCAACCTATTCTGGTCGCACCCAAAGGCCCACTTGGAGTCCCATTTTTCATGACACGTCAGTACAAGCAACAGGCAACATTCAACGCCTCCAACCGGTCAATATGTTCACGCTCAAGTCACGTGCACTTCTCACCTCTTCTACGTGACTTCGTCACCAAGAAACTGATCCTTGTGCGACTGCTCGTCACGCTCCAACCGTCGCACTTCATCCTTCGACTGTCGACACACCTTGGCCTCAATCGAAGGAAGTCGGCCTTGGCCTCCTCCTTGGGGTCGGCCTCGGCCTTGGCCTTCCCCTTGGGGTCAGCCTCACCTTGGCCTTCCCCTTGGGGTCAGCCTCGGCCTTGGCCTCCCACTTGGGGTCGGCCTCGCCCTTCCTCTGGGGTTGGCCTTGGCCTCCCCTAATGGTTGGCCTTGGCCTTCCCCTAAAGGGTTGGCCTTTGGCTTCCATACTTAGCATCTTCACTACACTTCAAGGACTCGGACGTCACTCTGCGACCCCCATCACCCGGACGTCAATTCGCGACTCCCGTCGCCCGGAACTCACTCCGCGACCCCCGTCACCCGCGACTCCCATTGCCCGAAACTCACTCCGCGACCCCCATCGCCCTGAACTCACTCCTCGACCCCCGTCCCGTAGAACTCACTTCGCGACCCCGTCGCCCGGACGTCACTCCGCGAATCCCTTCGTTGAGAACTCCCTCTGCGACCCTCGTCGCCAAGACGTCACTCTGCGACTCCCGTCGCCTGGAACTCACTCCGTGACCCCCATCGCCCGGACGTCACTCCCCAACCCCCGTCGCCCAGACGTCACTCCGCGACCCCCGTCACCCAGAACTCACTCCACGACCCCCGTTGCCCAAAACTCACTCGGCGACCCCCGTCGCCCGGACGTCACACTGTGCCCCGGACACCATACTTACTCCGCCGCGCCCATGCGCCGCACCACTAACACAGACGTGCCCCCGGCACCTTACTCACTCCGCCGCGCCCATGTGCCGCGCCACTAACACAGTCGCGCCCCTTGGCTCCCTTTCACATTATAGTGCCCTTGGCAACATACGCACTCCGTCGCGCCCATGCAACGAGCCACTAACACAGACGTGCCCCCGGCACCTTACTTACTTCGCCGCGCCCATGTAACACGCAACTAACACATACGTGCCCCCGGCACCTTACTCACTCCGCCGCGCTCATGCACCGCGCCACTGACACACTACCATGCTTCTTGTATCGGTCCATCCTTTCACCACACCATGCGCACCTTGCCTTGGTCGTGAAACATGCTTAAACCCACTCTCCGGAGTGTGCAACACCCGCAGGGATAGGCGACTCCTCCGGGACACTATCTCCGCCAGGGAGCTCTTCAACTCTCATTCTGCCAGGTAGACGGCTCCTCTGGGATGCTACCTTGACTCGCTCCGAGTGCTCTGGCACAAAGACTCACCGCGGGGATAGGCGACTCCTTTGGGACACTATCTCTGCCAGGGAGCTCTTCAACTCCCCTTCCGCCAGGTAGACGGCTCCTCCGGGATGCTACCTTGACTCGCTCTGAGTGCTCCGGTACAAGGACTCACCGCGGGGATAGGCGACTCCTCCGGGACACTATCTTCACCAGGGAGCTCTTCAATTCCCCTTCTGCCAGGTACACGGCTCCTTTGGGACGCTACCTCGGCCAGCCAGGTAGACGGTTCCTCCCAAGATGCTACCTTAGCCTATGGAATAGGCGACTCCTCTGGGACACTATCTCCGTCAGGAAGCTTTTCAACTCCCCTTCTGCCAGGTAGATGGCTCCTCCGGGATGCTACCTCGGCCAGTCGGGTTGACGGCTCCTCCAGGATGCTACCTTGACTCGCTCTGAGTGCTCCGGCACAAGGACTTACCGCGGGGATAAGGGACTCCTCCGGGAAACTATCTTTGCCAGGGAGCTCTTCAACTCCCCTTCTGCCAAGTAGATGGCTCCTCCAGGAGGCTACCTCGGTCGGCCAGGTAGACGGCTCCTCCGGGATGCTACCTCGGCCTACGAAATAGGCGACTCCTTCGGGACACTATCTCTATCAGGGAGCTCTTCAACTCCCCTTCTGCCAGGTAGACGGCTCCTCCGGGATGCTACCTGATCCGTTAGGTAGACAGCTCCTCCAGGATGCTACCTTGACGTGCTCTGAGTGCTCCAGCACAAGGACTCACCCGCGAGATAGGCGACTCCTCCAGGACACTATCTCTGCCAAAGTGTCTTCGTGACTGGCCTACGTGCTTCGGCACTGGGGGCTTGCGTCGGCACCCATATGGACTATGACCCCTGGGTCACTCCGAGACGGGAGCAGGTCTTCGGAGGGCATCGCACCTAGTTCGCCTGGTAGTTAGGCGTCGGGTCTTCCCCACCACTGCCAGGCCTGTGGGACTCTACAAGGGCTTGGATTGGAGGCTAGATCAAGGGGGTTCTCTGGCCACACCGATGCTGTGCGAGCCAGTCTTTCCAGATAGACAGAGCAACGCTGTACAGGGCAGGCCAGGTGAATATGTGATTTGACAGTGCGTGGAGCACCGGCAGCTGTGGACCCCTTGGTGAAGTGTCACTCCCGGGGAGCACCACGTGTCACATGATGACATTGTCATCTCAACCTCTATAAATAGAGGTCTTGAGAATTCATTTGGACGGTTGGACATTTTCAAAACACTTTTACTTTCTCACTCTAGAATCCTAGATAAAGAAACATACAGGACCCTGACTCTGGGCCTAAGCATCGGACTGTGACTGTCATCGTATATTCATCATGCGCCATCGCCCTCGCAGCACTTCCACCCTCAGGCTCTGTCTGGGAAACCCTTGGTCTCTGCCCTTGCTCCGCCCTTGCTGTGTCTCGCATCAACATACTTGGCAGCTGACGCGGACTGCAGCCTTTGTGGCACCTCCACGTAGGTACGAACCAACTTTTCTTGGCATCAAAAATTATTTTTTAATCAGTTGACATGGCAAACAAACTTATTTTTAACCCAACATTTTATAGTAACCTTGTTTAACTAAGACGCTTGAGTGTCTGAAATTTGGTTGCATTCTGATGCCGATTACTATGCTTTCGAAATATAGCCCTTAGCGCTCAATTAAAAGAGTGGCTTAAGATTTTGAGCAGAAAATCTTTCGAGGGACTTTCTTGTCTGAAAAATCCACCTAATCGTTTAAAAAGATGTAGGGTTATTTTTAGGTGCGTAATGGTATGTTAGGCGTCAAGGGTGTTTTGGTGATTTTACACAAGTTAGGGGATATTTTGGTAATTTCATTCACTCTGGAAAATTTATCAGTCATTCATGATTGATAGTCAAGAATTAACACCCATATGATTTATCGCTTAGGTTTCTATAGATGAGAGTTAGGACCGGCATTAAGCAAGTACCAAAATAGGTTATGGAGTCACGTAAGTACTCCTGCCATGTTCGTATGTATACCTTACTTTTCAAAGTATGTAAATGTCTACATGATTTTACTAAATGAAAGATTTAAAGTTTTTGTTATACTTCTACTTTTGTATTATTTCGTTCGAAGAGAAAATGAGTTATAAGTGCTGTGGGATTTTTCAATTCGTAACCGTTTTAAAATTTGGTTTATGTTGAATAAGACTTTGATTTTGCCGTTGTTGTTATGCCCAATATCCAACAGGGGGAAGCTGAATTTCGGGCACGGGTCAATGAGGCCTATTGTATGTTGATTAATGCGCATTACCTTTCAACATGGCCACTGCTGCTTCCACAAAATCTTTATTCTGGGTGTATGAAAGTTTTCGAGCCCTAGTCAGAGGGGGCTTATACATTGACCGGAGCATATCGAAGTTATGATTAATTGCGATAATTGTTTCATGAGCCTTTTGTTTTCATACCTCAGTTGAGATCTTTTTGTGCATGTATATTATATATGTGTAATGAAGCAAAGTTCGTGATGGTGATATTGTTTTCAGTTCTCCAAAAGAAAATCCATGACATATTTGATAATCCTCAAATCTATTTTAGAGGCATGGTTTGTGTGCTTGCTGGGCTCTAACTCATTCATTTATTTTTCAAGTGATGATCTAAGAGAGGAAATTCCATGTGAGGAACATGAGGGAGAGGCGTCAGAAAAGGATCATTAGAGTAATGGAGTATATGTTAGACCTGAAAGCTTTAGTCTTGTTGTTGTTATTATGGATGAACTTATGTAGGGAGCTTAGGTCTCCCCAAATTTATTAATAATTGGCAGTGACATGTAATTGAAGTTTTTATGACAGTTGATGAATTTCTAAGTGCGGCTCTAAGTAGCCAATTAATTATTTTAGAATCTAATGAGTTTGATTTAATCTCTAGTACAATTTAATCTCGAGTACAGGTTGTAGTAGGCCAGACAAAGCCCTGTTGGAGGTATAATGGGTTTGCGGCCGGTCATAGACCTAGCTCATGGGGTCACGACATGGGCTAACTGTGACACTTATTGTTTGGTAAGTGACCGGATGATTGTATGTACTTTGTGAGTGTGGTTCTGAGAGAGAAACATAAAAAGAGAGAAGAGATGTGTTACTGCTGCTTGTCAAGAGCGTGTGGTGTGTCATTTGTTGTGATGTGGAGTTCAAGATAGTGTGGTAGAGAATTATAAAGGTGTGATGGGGTTGAATGCACATGCAAAAGAAGAATCAAAGATTTTGCAAGAAAAGTAAAATATTCATCTTAAGTGGATTATTTGAAGAGGAATGAGCGCGGTAGAGAATTGATTCATCAAGAGGAACTTAGATTGGCATTGACAGTTCTATTAGTCAAACGTAGCAGCATGATCGTCATTCCAGAGATTTTGATGTGGGAAATGCCCTTTGATTATTCAACTAGTATCTTTTTTTTTATATGAGTGTATATGTTATTTACTATTGAAAAGCATTGGTTATCAATTCCGAACTGTTTTAGTTGTGTTCATCTATTTTGACTAGGGGAAAGGAGGTTTACCCTAAAAGTTTGTAGCAACTCTATTTCTTGTTAAAAAACTTGACCGGCATGTAAACAATGTTTGATAACAATTATTGTGAAATTTGGATATGAAATGTCCTGGAGAAAGAGTGAAATGAAGAAGGATGGTTTGGCCATCAATCGATGAGTGATTGTGTTAAGGATGAACCAAAAAAAGTGGTTTTTTTTCTTACTCAATTACTATGCCCATATTTAACGGGGAAAAGTTAGATTTCGGGCCCTGATCAATGGGGCTTGTACGTTGGCGTAATCCATATTATCCTAGAAAGTGGTCATCTCTGCTTTAGTGAAATATTTATCGTGGGTGTTGGAGGGATTTTTGGCCCCAGTCAGGAGGCTTGTACTCTGATCGCAGTAAACCGTTGGAGCGGGGCATTGTGTGAGTTGATGTGTGTGTCTGAGACGACCACTTTCCAGAGTAATGCGCATTACATCAATTCACAAGCCTCGTTAACCAGGGCCTGGAATCTAACTTTTTTTCCCTTAGATATGGGGCACAGTAACCTAGTAAGCAAAAACCCCCCATTACACAACAACACATCACACAACCAAGGCTACCACCACACTGCAGCCCCCCTTCACCGAACCCCCCTTTTTTTTCCCGACCCTCACTTATTTTTATCGTTTATTTAAACTATTTAGCAATGATTTTTTTTACTTAGCATCTATATTTTATTTACCAACTTTTAGCGACGATTAGTGTAGCGGGGTTAATTATAAATCTGAACTTAAATCAAGGATGACTATTGGACAAATAAAAGATTACTACAAAATATGATTTTATTTTAAAATTATGTCAACTCTTTAAAATAGGAAAGGGAGGGAACCAAGGAGAGAAATAAGCATTTCACATAATGAGTGTTTTCGTTTACTACAACAGAGAAAAACCTTCTCTCATTTCGGTTACAGAGAAGAAAAAGAGAGAAAGATAGAAAGAGAGAAAGAAGAGAAAGAGAAAGAGAGGAAGAGAGGCTGCACGAAAGAGGGAGAGAAGGCCGATAAGGAATTCCGGCGAAACTTTGCCAAATTTTCTCTTGTATTCCTAGAATTAATGTTTTTGGGTGTGCAGAAAATAATGGGTGTGTTGTTCTGTCGTTGGATATGTTTGTGGGCAAGGGACACGAATTGAAATAGAGAGCATCGTGAGTACATGGGTATATGTGTGTGCATATGTGTGTGTGGGGTGTGTTGAGGAGAAAGAGGAGTTGTCATAACATCCCCATATGTGTACAATAATGTGTGTTTTGTGAGTGTTATATAGGAGTGTTTGAGGCTACTATGAACATATGCTTCTGGAGCGGCCATGACTCCGATGAAGGGACGGTCTATAGTGGTGCAAAGTGTGGCTCAAGCGTGGAAAAGCTGTGCAAAATTGTGGGTGTATGTGTGGTGGAATTTGGGATTGTTGTGAGGTTAAATTTGTGTGGGTGTAATGAGGGTGTGTTGTGTGTGTGTTTTGTACCCAACAAGGCATGTGTGAGTGTATGTGTTTCCTTGTGGTGTGTGAGAAATGTGTGGAACGAGGGGCTCCCAAACAACTCCATGTAGATGTGCTTGTGTGCTTGTATGTGTAAATAATGTTTGTGCTTATGTAAAAAATCTAGAGTGTATATCAGTGTGTGTGTTCCACAGTGTGCTTGTGACTATTGTATTGTGTGAGTGTGTGTTTTCTAATTAAAAGTGTGTGTAATGTGCATTTGAAGTACATAATGTAGTGTAATGAGTGTGTGTTTGCTGTGTGCATGTCTGCATCTCTGTAAAAATGAGTGTGTGAGAAATGGCAAGAACAGTCATGAGACGAGTGAGTTGTTGTGTTCTGGTTAGTGGGCCGAGAATAGGAAAAGAAAAAGAGGAAATGGGTTCATACAGTGGAATGGTACATTGTACTTGCACGGTTGTACTATGTGCCTGTTGGGTATTGTATGATTATCAACAAATACTGAAACTTTAGGAAAAAAATCGTAGGGTAGTATTAGAATTACTTGTAAAATTTCAGATTTTTCTAAAATCGTTAAATATTTTAATAATTTCTACAAATTTCGTTTTTCTAAATTTCATTTAGATTCTTTAAAATTCTTATTAAATTTTGAAAAAAATTAAAGTAATTTTTTTATGGTGCAAATAAGTTTCAATTTTGAGTTTCATAAATTTTAGAGTTGGTTTGGTACTAAATCCATATCGCTAGCAAAATGAATGATTTTAAAATGGTTTTAGTGCTTTTTAAATCCTAATTTTAGTTTCCATATAAAGCTATTATGAAAATTATGGGACTTTGATTTAAGTTAGAAGTATTAATTGTTATTTATGGGCTTTTCTAATATTTAAGAAAATTATTTTTATTAAAAAATATTGAAAAATTCATATTTTAACTTGTTATATAGTTTTAAGGTATAAAAATATTTGATAAGGATTAATTATGAATTTTGGGATATCTTATTGCTTTATAGAGTGTGCGGGGTTATCGGATAAGTTTGGCCGTATGTGGGACCCATTTCGATTTGAGTTGAATTGAGAGTGTCAGAGTGAGCAATGTTTAAGCAATTTCTATTAGACTCATACTTTTAAGATGTTAGATTTATTCTGATAGTGAAATTGCTCAATTTAGGTTAATTCAAGAATTTTTTAGCGAGGTTGATTAGCAGCGCATCGCTTGGATCGTGGTAAGAAACTTAATCCGAACCCTATTTCATCACTCTAATTTTAAATGTTTTATTATAACATTTTAACAAACTTCATTGAACTTCAATTTTATGATTAATATAAAAATATTTTGAAACTCCCCATGAAACCCTTATTTGAATCTTAAAGCGATCGTTTGAAATCTTTATTGCTCATCTATTTGTCAATTTGATCATCTCACAAAATTTTGAATTGTGTTTATTTCTTCTGAATATTGACATGAGTTAGTAAATCTGAAGAGTTTTAAGAATGGTGTGTATTTTGGCGTTATAAGGATGGTATCTTTTGTTTGGGTTGAAATTAATACCTAAATGTTAGTATACATATGCATATGTAAAGTGTATCTGAACATTGCCAGGGTGGCTTCTCTAATCTGTACTAGTCATGCTCAATGTCTTATGTTCTGCTTTATTGTATTTGAAATATTTGTTGATTTTGAGTGATTGAGTTAATACTCTTCCCTATGTCTATATCAAAATGTAGTGATTTTATTTGAAAACCCTTTTAAAAATTATCATTTGATCGTAGATGAAAAAAAATCGTTTGAATCGCTTTGTTTTGTTTTTCAATCCTTGAACGATCTCACAAGGATTTCGAAAACTCACTCTTCTTTAACTTCCTTTCTGCAGGTAATAACTAGCGTTAGATTACTCGAAAATGGACTAGAGGCAAGCGAGTTAGTGAATTTAAGTTATCATATTGTCCATTAGAACCCTGCATGGGCGAATAGTATTATTTAAAATTTTTAAGACTTATTTTTTGTATTTCATTTATGACGGTCAATTATAAGTATGGTTTGATTGACGGTTAATTGTTTTGATGATGGTTGTCCAGTTTGGATTATGAGGACATTTTATCTTAGTGTAACCGATCAAATGAGTGGTTAACACAAAGATTTATGGGGCATTACACCCGCAAAACTCACATTTGCTTCATTACATATATATATAATGCGCTTGCACAAAAAGTTCTCACAGTTAATCACAACTTCGGTATGCTGTCGTCGGCGTACAATATAACATTCCATATATATTTTTGTTGAGCAACTCATATTGTGACTTAGATCAAATAAGTGTTGGGGTCCTTTCGTAATATTAAAAAGTTGTTGAGTGAACTACGGAAAAATGACTAAAGTTTGAGAGTTTTTAATAAATTTCTTTTAGGGTAAATATAAATAATGTGACTTATGAGAATCAGCCATCCCATGTATTTTCTTCTCCTTCTTACATTAAACCCTAGGAGATAGGTGTTTAGGGAAAAAAAATCCTGAATTCCCGTATTAAGCTTACACTCAAACTTTGACCAGCCATAATCTGCTCATAAAATACTCGATTTAGGCAATTCAAAAGCTTAAATCGCGTATTTTTTTTTTCAAAAAGCTACAGCATTGTAAAAGAAGTTGAATTCATTTAAGATTACCTTCAGGTCCAAAATAACATTTTTTCCGAATTTGGACAAATTAACTTTCTAGATTTTCGACTAGCCTTAACTTGTTCATTTGATATCCAATTTAGGCTATCCAATAGCCTAAATCGCATATTTCTTTTGAGATCTACAACTTTGTAGAAGGAGTCGAGTTCGTTTGAGATTTTATTCAAGCCCAAAATATCAAATTTCTATTCAGGCAGATTGTTACTCTTGATTTTTTTATGTCAAATCGAGTATCCGGACAAGCTATTGAACGATCCGCACCAAGATCCGATAGCAGGCGATTGAGGTCAGGTTCAAAGGAAAAAATCCAAATTTGGCTAAAGATTCATGTAAGTCCTCTGGTTTTTTTTTTTTTTACAGCTTATATGTTTATTTATCCTTGAGTGAAAACTGTTTCCAAGAAATGATTTGTTTGAGTGACGTTTACCTATTTTCCACGAACTAAGGTGATTTTAGTGACACTTATTGTTTGTTAAAAACCGGATGGTCATGTAATTGATATATATTTGAGAGCTTATTACTAAATTTTACCTAAATTGCCTAGTGCAATGTGTATGGTTGTCTAATTGAGATTGCTTTTGGAATTCAGAAAATATAAAAAGGTGGGGTGGTTAACCATTCATAGTTCAAGGTTTGGTTTATGATAGGCGAAAGTGTGGTTCTTGCTTACTTGGTTATTGTGGCCCATATCTAAAAGGAGAAAGTTAAATATTGGGCTTGGGTCGACGGGGCTTGTAAATTGACATAATGCATTGCTCTTGAAAGTGGTCGCCACTGCTTCCCCAAAATAGTTATCCTGGGTGACAGATTCGGGCCCTAGTAAAGCGGGCTTGTACGCTGACCGCAGTGTACCGTTGGAGCCGGTGTTGGGATGAAACTGCTTTGTGGTGAGATTTTTGTGCCAAGTGACTTTTATGCCTCAGAGCTGTTTTACTTTGACTTTATCACGCTTTATCATATAGGTTTCCATTCGGTGCTTTCAAATATTATTTCTCGATAAATTGGTTATTTTGGCTAGCTAAATTACTTTTGACATGCTACGGTCCTCCTAGTTGGGTCACTGGTTACTTACTGAGCGCGTGGAAGCTCGCTTCTTACTTATTATTTTAGATTTGGAGGTAAGGTGATGGCGATGGACGTGGGATTGGAATTTTACGGTGGAGTTCCGAATACTACATAGATGAATTGAATTCTAGTATAAGTGTTTTTGTAAGAAAGATTGTAATGACATTGAATAGTTGACTTTTATTTGGAGTTGTAAAGGTTTTAATTTTCATTGCAGTTCATATTGGTTTTAGAGAGTAAGGCCTAGCAGACCCCTTGGTTGGAGTCCAGTGGGTCTGCGGCCAATCACAAACTAGCTCACGGGCCCAACTATGGGTTTAGGCTGTGACAAAGATGGTATCAAAGTGAATTCTCCAAAGCACGGGCTAGACTATCCAATCGGGTTACCGATAATTGGTGGAAACAAAGGCAAGTACGAGTATATCCCACATTTAGAGAATGTTGGGGCAAGGAAGGGTGAGCCGTATACAACCCACATTGGCTAAAAAGGAATATTCTGGACTATGTGTGATCAAACCTTAGCGAGCATACTAAGGCATAAGGAGGGCAATGTAATATCCGACATGACTGTGGAATAATTTTTATTAGCCTTATAAAGCCCAACCAATGAACTCATAAGTATCTACTTGGCTAGCCCTTTTGAGGGAGACAGTGCCCTATTATGGGGCCGTGGATCAAATCGTTACAGATGGAATCATTTATGTCTCGATCCAAACCAATTGGGCTCGTAAGCTAGGTCCGTGACTAGCCGTAGACAATCGTACTTTGACCCTGATCCTATGAGAGGCGACCTACACTTCGGTCTTAGACCCGAACTAAGAAAATGAAAAGACTCTTTCTAGGAATTTTTATACTAGAAAAGAAATGCGATCATAGGAAAGGGAAATAATTCTAAACTAATAAACTAGACTAGAAAACGGAAAAATATACCTCGCGAGCCTGCTTACCTAGAGGACTCGGGAATGCTTTGCTCAAGAGCCATGATGCAAGACACTTATAAAACTCCTTAATGCTAATTTCTCTTATGAGATGATACATGAGAAATGTTATAAAAGCTCTAGGGAGAAAGAGCTGATCCTTTGAAAATATAGGCCAAGGACCTTATTTATATAGGTCTAGGACGCCGTAAACACAAAAGTTACCATGCCAATCTGCAATCTGATGATAAGGCAAAATGTTTAGTAAAAATCACAAAACCGGCCAGTTTGTCGAAAACCTGATGATTCATCTCATATTTTTATAGAATGTTTTTAAAATGTCGAGACATTATCTGACCCTAACACGGTAATTATCTCTGATTTTGCAGATGAGATGTACCAGATTCGGCAATTATTTTATTTTTCACATAAATCAATAACTTAATCACTTGCATCAATGATAATTAATACATGATGAATTCCTAAAATCTTCTAGAAAAATCATAATCTAGACACTTGTAGTGGACTAAAATAGCTAGAATGGACTGAGCCATGTTATTGACTTGACAGCTGGCAACTAGACGAAACTGTTCGACTGGGCTAAACGACTGGACTACACTGCTGGACTCGGGTTGACAACTAGACTACCGGATTGGACTAGACAACTTGACTAAATTAATTATGTTATATTATCAGGCTTAACTCCTAATAGTAAATTCTAATTAATAATAATTCCTAAAAGTAATTTTGCTAAAAAAATGACTACGAAAATGAGGTATCTACAATAAAGGCAATAGTTACGATCGCTTCTCTTTGTTTCCTCATCAGGCCTTTGAATCCTCGGCAGAGTTATAAGGTCTTCCATAACCGACCCGTTGAAAAGTTCTTTGACGATTTCGTCAAGGAAAGAAAGTTTCCTCAATCCACTCTTTCAAGGAAAGCCTATTCTATCTCTTTTCAACATTAATCTTGTTGTCATTGACGACTTGTTTTTCCCCTATTTTTATAACTGTCATTTCAATCTTTTTGGTTGCTTCATACCTTGTCTTTATTTTATCGAGGTGCATTGGTGGACAAATCATTGAAACCATCCAAGCTTTGAGACAGAAGGCATACATAGTGTTCATGCCTAACATTGTAGAGGCATATTTGCAACAATTCACCTTGGTTGATATCATGAGAACAACTGTCAGTAAGAGTTTGCCACCTTGTAATGCAGTCCAACGCCGATTCATTGTGGCGCTACTTTGTATTGATCAACTGCACTATACTCTCTCGTCGTACTCCATTTCTGAACTAAAATTCCCTAATTATGGCGTCCCACTATACAATTGCTCCAAAGTACACCAAAAAATCTGGCCCCTCCAAAGATATTACAAAAAGTTTTTACCTAAATCTTATTTTCGCTAGACGGGCTAGACGACTAATGAAGTGGGCCATATGTTATCTCGAATTTCCTTTCCTTTTGATCATCTAAAGTCTAACTGAGCAAAGGTAGGCAGAAAAGGGACTTGGACTAGCCAAGATGGGTATAGTTTTGTAACCAGATTCATGGTGGGAGTGGTCTTGTCTTCAGCTTTCCTTATTTACCTTTTAGCATACTATCAATACAGGACATAAGGTTTAGGTCTAAACTTTGACTCGCTTGGATATCTGATTGGCATAACCAACACCTTCTATACACGTTTGTCTCTTAGTCACAAATTTTGCTTAGAAATGGCGTCTTTATCTATCATGACGGGATTTTTTCTCTGCCAACACAGTAGTGACATTTGACAGTTGAGCTATTAAGCCCTTAATTTGCACCATTGTCATAACCATTTGATGATCCTTTTGAGCTTCTAGCCATGCAAGCTTGTCATCATATAAGAAATTATCTTCGTCTTTATCATACTATTTTGAGCATCGACTATATTCAGGATTTTCATTCCCAAAAAAAGATGGAATAGGGGCGGGTGAGCCGCTTTTATGAGACACCGACTCCTATTTGACTGGACGTTGTATTAACAGGTACCCCTTTGGTTGTCATAGAGTCAGTGACATGAACTAAAATGTCCTCCTGAGGTACCCTTCTTTTATCTTTCCTATGTTTCTTTTTTCTTTGGTTAGAACTTGATGCTGTGGAGTTTTGATTGTCATCCACATGCACTTATTCTCATGTTCCCTTAGGCTTTGGCTGGTATTTTGTTCTTTGTTGCTTCATTCAAAATACAGGTGATTTCGTGGGCCTTACCTCGCTTGTCTCAAGATGCAATGTCCTACTTAGATTTGTAGCTATGGCGACTGTATCAACCTAGAATAATTGGTTTTGAAAGATAGACCTATCCTTATGCCCCACTGGATTTGATCCAAGCACTATTGCAAAAATAAACTCCTCATTTTTAGCTTATATATGTGGCCAGACATGTGGGACATATCACCTGGAGTTTTCAAACACATCAGACCTATTTGGTTTGACATTGGCTCCCAAAGGCTTTGCCCTGCAAACATTCCTTGGTGATTTACTTTTATTTTTATCTTTCATGTCCACTGTGAACATTTTCCCCAGAGCCATTCCGGGATCGAGTAGAATTTTTAGAAAATATACCCCTGATGGTCCAAGTATTACTCGTGGGTGGCGAACTTGAGCGGATGGGAAATAACCTTGTGGGTTATGTTGGTGATGTCTAGGGATTCCAACTGGATGTGGCCTTTGAGGCATCCTTTCTCTTAATGATGAAAATATCATGTGTTGGCGACTACCCTAATTTGGTGTTAAATGTGCTCCCTTGGGACATTGTGACCTTAGCCTATTCTCGAGGGGGTTTATAACTTTGGGTACCCTAGCCCCATAGGCTATGGGACGCAGACCTTTAAGAGTATGAGACAGAAACCTATAGTACATGGGATAAGGCCCTTTAGGAAGTTAGGAAGTTGAGGTCGTAGCCTATTTTCCACAAGGCGGGCCCCTAAGAACCTGTGGCCTCGGCATAAAGGTAACAACACATATGGTCCCTAAACTTTTGGCCATTCTCACCTGTAGTCCCTGTAATTTACAATTGGTAAGATTAGTCCCTATACTTTTTAACTTTACCTAATGAAGTCCTTTTCACATGGCCGTCTATTTTTAACTGTTAACGTGCCTTTTGGTGGGGGTATTTTTGTCCTTCACCTCCTTAGTTTCCTTCCAAAATTAACCCTATAGAATATTTTGTCAAAGCAGAGAGGGAATTGAACGATAGCGAGTAACAACTAGAGATTAGGTACAGATTAGGGCTTCATTTGCATCAATTAGGATTTGATTAACAACTTAAGTGCCGATTAGGGATTTTACAAATTGAATTGAGAATTATTTGTTTTAGGGTTTTGGTTTGATCGCGATTCCATAAGTCTCAAAATCGAAGCAGCATGACTTGGCAAAAGAGGGAAAGAGGTGTTAATTCCGGCAATGCTGCGTTGTACATATGTTGTTCAGACTTTTGGTGCGTTATTGCTTTAATCATACACTTTACAGTAATTTATATTGATATATGGGACATTGTTGCTTTGTAGGTTTTTTTCTATATGTACTCTGTACTTGTGATTCCATATTCCAATATTGACTGCCATATTGCTTTGACTATGATAAAGTGATGTTGTCTTTTGTTGAATTTCATATTTATATACTAATTTAGATATGCTTATATACTAATGTAGAGCTATTTTTTTCTTGGAAAATGAATAATATATATTACATGGTCAGTGTGTTGTCTGTATTGTTAATTGGAGATGATTAAATTGGTCATATGTTAATTGTTTGTGCAGTGAATCTGTCGGATTATTTTACTCTTGAATTGAACCATGGGGGACACTTTGTGTATATCTCAATAATGGAATATGTGGGTAGGCTTGTAGACAACTATGACATGTGTCATAATGATTTTGTTTTTCAGTACAAGAGGTGTTACAATGGTAGAAGAAGAGGGTTATAAGGGAAAATGTTACTTCCACTATAGACTACCTGGTATGGCTTTAGATGAGGGGCTGAGAAGCTTAAAAAATGATGTTGATAATAAAGATATGATTGTGTATGTCGGCCCTAATAATTTGCTTGAGGAATACATGGAACTAGGAGAAACATTAATAGGTGATAATATAGATGACCTTATATTAGTGGGGATGACAGTCGAGAGTGGATTTTAGTATCGTAGGATGTGATGGATGCAAATTGTAGTCCGTTGGAGGGGTTATTTAATGGTACTCAAAGTCGAGCTGTAGGGAAAGAGAATGAAATATCTATGAGGGAAACTATAATTGAAACTCAGCAAACAGATGAAGATGCTAGTGAAGATAATAGATTAGATGGTGGTATTGAAGATTGTGGTGAAGATGGTAATGAAGATGGTGATGAAGTTGGCAGTGAAGATGATGATGAAGATGGCAGTCAAGCTGATAGTGAAACTGATGTAGAATATGAAAACTTTAAGGACATTGACTATGACCTTAGTATGGAAGACATACCCAATGATTGAAATAGGGGTTTAGCTGTTGAATTGTTTGGTGCTGAACAAAGAGGTAAGCAAAAGATGAGTGACACATTTTATGACCTAGGGATAATTGAGGCACCAAATGAGGGAAAGGATAAGCATTATGACTTGTCTGATGAGTTTTGCCATTTGACTGTGATGAAGAAGATAACAGAGTTAGGTATGCACAATTATGCCTAACAGAGACATGAAAGATCCAGAGCTCCAAGTGGGGATGTTGTTTGCTTATATGGAATAATTCAACGAGGTAGTTATAGAGTATGCTATAAGGAATAAGAGAGAGGCAGAGTTTGTAGAAAATGATAAGGTTAGGGTGAGGGCAATATGCATTGGAAGTAAGCACTGTAAGTGGACATTGTATGGGTGTAAGAGGCAGGGGTCCACAAAATGACAGGTTGAAACATAGTTTAAAGACCATGATTGCCCGACCCTTTATTACCACATGAGGGCCACTTATAAATGGTTGTCAAAGACTTACATGGAGAGGATTGGGCTAAACCTAAATAAGCCAATGCTTGGTTTGAAAGATCCTACCAGAAATGAGTTCACACTTGCTGTAAGCAAACATCAGGTTTATAGGGCTAAAAAAAGAAAGGCATTAGATGAGATCAATGGGAGCCATTTGGAGCAGTACAGGAGAATTTGGGATTACTGTAATGTGGTTTGTAGAGCCAATCCAGATACTACAATGGTGGTTAAGAAGATAGAAGAGGGTGAAAATCAGTATAGGTTTTAAAGGTTATACATTTTGTCTAGGGATATGCAAGGCAGGGTTCAACATTGCAGACTATTCATTAGATTGGACGGGTGTTTTCTGAAGGGTCCTTTTCCCTCAGAGTTATTATCTACTATTGGGATAATTGCATATTCCCAATTTAATATATATTGATGGAGGCAGAGAATAAGAGTTCGTAGGCATGGTTTATGGGATTGCTTGGGAGGGACATTGGCATTAGGAATCAAAATTAGCATCAGTGGACATTCATTTCAGATAGGCAAAGGTAAATTGCAGAAACCTTAATAATTAATTTATGATTTTCATAAACAATTACAGTGAGCCTATTTTAATTTGCAAAAAGAATTAAGATGCAGGGTTTGGTTCCAGCAATACAAGATGTATTTCTAAATCCTGAGCACAAGTTTTGCTTGTTGCACATGTACAAGTATTATAGCAAGTTGTTCAAGGGACAAAAGTTGAAGGATAATATGCAAAATTCAAACAAAGCATCTGCAATGAGGTACTTTAATAGAATAATGGAGAACTTGAAAAAAGATGACTCGATTAGCAGCTTATCAATGCTTAATGAATGTAAGCCCCAAACACTGGAGCAGGGCTCATTTTTCTACTTTCCCTAACTGTGATAAGCTATTAAATAATTAATGTGAGCAATTCAATAGCTTCATTCTGGAAAGTAGGGATAAACCTATTTTGACTATGCTTGAGGGGGTTAGGGTTCTTCTAATGAAAAGAATCTACAAGAAAAGAGATGAGATGAAGAAGCACGATGGGAGGAATACACCTTATATTCAATAAGTAGTTGAAAAGAACAAGGCTAGGTCAAGTGAGTGTATTAGAGCCTGGAATGGAGGATATGAGTACCAACTTAAATGTCCATTTAGTGTTCAGTATATTGTGAATTTGAGAGATATGACTTGCATGTGTAGAAGATGGGACCTAAATGGTACCCCTTGGCTTCATGCGGTTTCTGCCATATACTCTAATGAGGCAAACGACAGAAACAAATGGATGAGACCAGAGGAATGGGTGCATGATTGTTACAAAAGATAGACTCAGACCAAGATATATGAGAACCACATCAACACAATCAATGGTCCAGACCTTTGGGAATCTAGTGGTAAGCTTGAACTTCTTCCCTTAATTCATCATACTCAACTAGGTAGGCCAAGGAAGGTTAGGAGAAGAGATGAAGGTGACCCTAAGAGTGCTACTAAGCTAAGCAGAAAGAAAGTAGAATGACTTTTGGTAAATATGGGAAGTATGGCCACAACCAAAGAACATGCAAGGGACATAGAAATGTGCCCCAAAAAGCAATTGTTGTGATTGAAACAAATGCGGGTGACGTAACTGCCATGTCAGTTAATGCAAAGCTGAGACAAGCAAGAAGGTAGAGAAGTTACTGCTGAGTATATTTTGGTTAGGTCAGGGATTATTACCATGTGATTGTACCGCAAACGGTTCGATGCTACGTGGAGGTGCCACAAAGGATGCAGTCTGAGTCAGCTTCCAGGTAGGCAACGTGGGAGACAGCAAGGACGGCGTAAGGACTGAGAGCAAGGCTCCCCAGACAGGCCGCGAGGGCTGGCAGTGCTGCGCAGGCAAGGCAAAGTCGAATGGGGCCGGCGACCGACAATCCCAGCTAGGGTCAGCGTCAGGGGTGCAGCGCCAAGAGTCCGATATCGGGCTTTCGAATGTGTTCTCTCTCTAGAATTCCAGAGAGAATGAGTTTTTAGAGAGAGAAATTGAAAATGACAAATGAGAGAGTTCCCCCCTTAAATGAAATCCAAGGTCCCCTATTTATAGGGAAAAGGTGCCGATGTCATCAATGTGTCATCAGCTGACACGTGTCACCCCCTGAGGGTGACACGTCACCAGGGGTCCACAAATACTGGTTCTCCGTTGGACTGTCGGTTCCCAAATTCGCGTTGCCCTGCCCTTGCAACATCTCTCTGCCTGTCTGAGGAGATTGATCACGCCGCGGTAGCATGGTCAGAGTAGCCCGTTGCCCCAGCCTCCAGTCCAAGCCCTTACTGAATCCCACAGGCCTGGCAGCGGTGGGGAAGACTCGACGGTTAGCTGCCAGGTGGACTAGGCAAGATGCCCTTCCGAAGACCTGCTCCCATCTCAGAGTGACCCAGGGGTCATAGTCCTTAGGGGTGCCAACACGAGCCCCCAGTGCTAGAGCACGTAGGCCAGTCACGCAGGCACCCTGGTGGAGATAGTGTCCCGGAGGAGTCGCCTATCCCGCTGCGAAGGGTCCTCGTGCAGGAGCACAGAGCGAAGCGCCCCCGGAATGAAGACGGTGATGGCTTTCAGGTTGTGAGCCCATCCCGTAAGCATATAACATGATTGTGGCGCATGGGCGCGGTGCCTACAGCACCAGACATTTGATTGTGGCGCATGGGCGCTGCGACAACTGTCGCGAGTCCTTACCTGGTGCTGGAGGCACGCGTCATGAGAATGGCGCAAGGGCGCAACGATGAACGTCGCTGAGATATACTTGGTGCCATGGGCACATGTCATGGACGTGGTGCACGGACACAGCGACGACTGTCGCGGAGTAATACTTAGTGCCGGGGGCACGTATCGTCAGCGGGGCGCAAGGGCGCGGCGATTACTGTCGCGGAGCAATACTTAGTGCCGAGGGCACGTATCATCAGCAGGGCGCAAGGGCGCGGCGAAGTGAGTGAGGTGCCGGGGGATCTGTAATGTGACAGAGAGCGCCAGGGGGGCGCAACTATATCCGTGGAGCGGTGCATAGGCACGACGGAGTGCGGCGACGAGGGTCGCAGAGTAACTTCCTCCGAGCGACGGGGGTCGCGGAGTGACGTCTGAGCAACAGGGGTCGTTGCGTGGATGGCGTGCAACCGTGAGCGACGGTCGTCATGGCGACAGACCACGGCCGAGAGCGACGGTCGTCGCGGCGACGGAGCGCGGCCGAGAGCGACGGTCGTCGCGACTACGACGGAGCGCGGCCGAAAGCGACGGTCGTCGCGACTACAGCGGAGCTCGGTCCCGAATGACGGTTGTCGATCGTCAAGGCAGGTGGCCGACCCCGAAGGGTGGCCGACCCGTTGGGGTGGCAGACCCCCAAGGGTGGCTGAGCCCCTCAAGGTGGCCGAGCCCTTGGGGTGGCCGACCCCCAAGGGTGGCCGACCCCCAAGGTGGAAGGCACGCCGAGGTCGCTTCACGAGCAGTTCACGTGACTTGAGCATGCATTGCTTTGACCGGCTCTCGAGCGTTGAAAAGTTGACCGCTGACTGAGTGATGTGTCGTGCAAAATGGGTCCCTTAGCGGGTCCTAAGGTGCGACCAGAATAGGGTATGAACACCATGTACTTTCTTACAATATGTTACCTTCACATGTATTTTGGCATCTGTAAACAGGTTAGGAGAAATCAAACAGTAACTTCTGTGGCTGAAATAAATGTCGGTGACGAAACTGCCTTAAAAAGAGATGTTGATGCAGGGCAAAGACATGAAGAAAGAACTTGGCATTTACCTGTGAATTTATCTTGCTAAGGTCAGTGAGTATTACCCTGGACTTTGTTCACAGTATGATAACTTTCCATGTATTTTATCATCTCTAAACAGGTTAAGACAAATCAAAGAACAAGTACTGTGAATGTGGAAGGCACTAAAAGAATAGAGAATAAATTTTTCAGGAAGAAAAGCTTGATTGCATAGAAGATGAAAAATGCAAGAGCATAGAACATGCCTCCAAGCAATGATCAAGTACATGCAAATGATGTGGTTGCTCAAGGACAACACAGTGAATACATGGTTGTAAAAATGAGTGGACATGAGGCTCCAACATTGAGGAAAGGCATACTTGAAAGAAAAAAGAGCAAATGCAAGGTTGGATTTGCAAGGTGCCAAGATGCTACTCCATCCAAGTCTGCCACTGCTACTGCCAGTGCCAGTGTTCCTGTTGCTTTTACTCCTACAACCCCTATTGCTCTTACTACTCCTGCTAGGGTAATGACAAGGAATCAGGCTACAACTCCATCCAAATATGCAAGTTCCAGTTTCAGTGCTCTTGATAGCACTCCTCCTAATAGGATAGTAAAGTAGGGCTACTACTGCGGCTAAGTCTGCCAGTTTTAGAGCCAGTGTTCTTGATAGTTTTCCTCTTACTAGGGTAGTGACAAAAAGCAAGGCTACTACTCCATCCAAGCCTTTCACTGCTAGTGTTCTTACTACTACAACTCAGTCTCCTACTACTGCGAGGCTAGTGACAATAACAAGTTGTAACTCCTACTAGGGTCCTTATAAGAAGTTAGGTTAATATCCCTACCAAGAAAAGGATTCATAGGAATTAATGTGTATTTGGAATATGTGTTTAGGAATTGAGACCATGCTACATATTTATGGACCTGGTTATGTTGGTAGTTGGATGTGTGATTAGAACTTTAACTTTTGTGTTGTGTCTTTTGATGTAGTGAATTGGCAGCTTGTCATTGGTAATTAGGAGGTTGATTGGAACTTTAACTTCCTGTTGTGTTTTTTAATGTAATGTATTGGTAGCTTGTTAATGGTAATATAGGTGGTGCTTTTATGTTTTTTGATAATGTCATTGCTCATGGAGTTATGTCTTTTGTATATGTACTGCATTGTACCATTTCTTTCACTTCCCACTATATAAAAGTAATTCATTTCAGGCACAATGCATCAAAACAAGATGGAGTCCATTGCATTAACTTTAGGCCATTTGCTTGCATCAAAACAAACTAGAGTCCATGATTTAGAAATTGGAATTAGTATAATGCCATTTGGATACACAAGAACTTGACTCTAGGAACACACCTAAGCACTACTTTAGACACCAAAACACCACAGCCATCAGATATGACAAGAATAGAGCCATCCAAAGCTTCTTTTCCCTCTGATTGCGACTTGTAATCTGAGCATCCATGTGTTAATCTTTCGCAAGAGGCCAGGAATCAGTTGACATGATCTACGACACATAGGGGGATCATACCACTTAAAGTATCATATGAGCCATTCCACAAACAATTGGTGTGCATTACAGTTAACTTAGTTTTAAAGCTACAAAATAAAAATAAAATAAAAAAACAAATCAACTGATCAAGAAAAAAGAAAGAACATCAAACTAACAATTTACCCCGTTGATATCACAAACATAAAACCTCCTTCCGGGATTGAGGTCTGTCCATGAAGTGCACAGCTTTGTATTCACTCCATAAAAACATCCAGCTTCAATATTTTGATGCTATGGCCATAAGCTGGCTTATGTCTTCTCCTTGGTATGTTATATAAAATTGGGATGAACTGAGTTGCAAAGCTTCTAGAGACTAAGAGGTGATGTGTATTAACTGAGTGTGGAAGTGTTTGTGGTCTTGACTTTTGTTCCTTAAGGTTGGCCCCTTGAGGACTTATGGTCGTAGCTTATATCCCAAGGGTATGCGCTTATGAGTGGCCAATGTTTTGTAGGCAGTAGATAACTAGGATCTTATGGCCTTGACCTTTGTTCCGTAAGGCCTAGCCCCTGGGGAAATTGTGGCCTTAACCTTTGCCCCAGGGTATATGAGCTTGTGGGCGATAGAACCTTAGGAACTTGTGGCCTTAACCTTTTTTTTGTAGGGCCTGACCCTTTGGGGACTTGTGGCCTTGACCTTTGTCTCAAAAGGGTATGAGCTTGCCGGCCTGAACATCTTCAGGCCGGTTGTTTTGGTGTTGCATGACAGCAATACTTTCATAAATGTCATATCTTCTTTCTTTCGAATCATACTAGCCTGAATATGATTTTACGATATAGATTTCATTCCTGCCAATCACTCAAAAATACAAGTTAGTGTTTGTATCATGATTTTTCCTCTGTTTTATTTTGTTTTTTAAGATGTCAGTCTTATCAATAAGAATATACGGCAAAGATAAAAAGAAAAAGGAACAAAAATATGAAAAAAAAATTATATAGTCATGTGCGGCTGATCAAGTAAACAATTTTTAGTTCGCTTGATTTGGCCTACTGCACCACTGCTCCTTTTATATTTCTCTTTCTCATTGTTAAACAGAAGACGCATTGAAACATCAAACATGTTGGTATTGACTGCACAAAAAAAAAGCAAAAAAAAAAGAAAAAGAGAAAGACTAGAATGCTCTTTTATTAATCGATTTTTTTTTTCTGTGTTTCTGAAGATAGGAGGAAGAACATGCCTCACTGGGCATGCCAAAATTTAATGACACATTTTTCGTGCTATTGATTAGTGAAAAAAACGTATGCCACTAAATTTTGTCTTTTATGTGATGAAGTTTATCGTTTGTAAAGTAAAAATACTGGACAATGGCAATAGCAGCAACATGGAATCAGGATAGAATCTAAACTTTGTCTCAACATAATATGTTTAGTTTGGATGTATAGTGCAAAAGTGTGAGACAGTAAGAACTCAAATGTATCAATTTTGGTGATTAACACAGATAAGGACTTGGTACCAAAAAAATAATAATTGGCTTTTCAGCCTATTGAGTATATGGTAAAAAAAGTCAATTATTAATTACGTTCATGATAACCTATGATTAAAATAAATGCAAAACAAATGCAAATAAAAAAGAGTAGCAATTATGCACAAGATGTTTTGTATCATTGTATGATGCGGTCCATATAATGAAAATTTAATACACCAAATTGTGTTACAATGAAAGATCAAAGGAAAATAATAATAAAAAAAAGCAAAACAAAAACAAAAAAAGATGTATAACAGAGAGTATAGGCATGCACCTAGTGATCTCAGTTGTTTTGAGACGAAATCGGTAACCTTCAGGCTTCTTCTTTTTTCTCCCTCTTCTTCCCTCCCTTTTCTCTCTTTCCTTTTTCTCTTTCTCTTCTGTTCTTTTGGCCGAGATGCTTTTTTTTTCCTTTGTTGTTGATGCCTCCTTTCTTTTCCTTTTTTTGTTACTGCCGAAATGTGCTCTCCTTTATCTATTTTCTTTCTTCTTATTTGATTTTTCTTTAATTGTTGCCAAAGACTTCCTTTTATAATGAAGTGCAAGTCTTCAAGACTTGCACCACTTCATGGGTAATTATGACATGCTAATACATGTGATAATCTTGAGCTCTATCACATTCAATGGATATTAATTCCCTTTGATTTTCTTGGATATCTCTAAGAGTCTTTCACAAATATCCTAGTCCAATTGCAATATTAATGAACTTTTGAACTCATGGACCCTTTTGAAAAGACTGAATATCTGGGCCTTCCTTTAGTAAAAGCTCCCAACAAATTATTGAGCTAGCTTGTCAACTCAATATATGTAATATTTCGAACTTCAGGAGCAAGTTAAATAACCATCTCGAGCTCTGAAAAATGAGCGGCCGATAATTTTGGGGCAATGTTCAAGTATTAGTGGAATATTGAAGTTTAAAAGAATTTTGGGGCAAAAAATATAAATATTTGAATTTTAGGAGCATTTTTGTAGTTTTGAAAAACTTTGGGAGCATAAATGTAGATTATGATTTTAGCAATGAAAAATGATAAAATGAATGCTAGTATATATTTTCAGTGATGTTTAATTAAATTAAGAATGGTTGAAGATGAAGCTTGAAGGTAATCCTTCCCCCTCCTTCCCAGTTTGCAGATTTCAATTTTTGATAGCGTGTTGAAGCTTCGTGCAAGGGATGGAGTTGTCGTGAAGACGGTTGGACTGTAGGGGAGCTTGTAGGTGTTCATGTTGATGTTCCAACTTATACGTGTGTGTAAATTGCGTAATTTTGTATCAAGGTGTGAGTATGAAGGGAGGGGATGAATTTCAGAGAGTTGTTGAGAAGTTTGATGCGTGCTCTATGTGTTCTGTGCGTGTTAATGTGACTGTGTGCGCGTGAGTATGTGTATATGTTATGTTTCAGTTGTGAGAGATTAGGTGTATTGTGTGTAGGTGTAATTTAAGTGTTAGAGGTATGTTAGAATGCATTAGGATGGATTATATGTCGGAAGAGTGGTTAAGAGTATGTTTGGGAGCTGTGTGCGTGTGTATCCCAATGTGTGTCACGGTTGAATGAAGAAGATAGTGTGTGTTTTGAAGGTGCAATACTAGGTACTTCAATTTGAATAGTACTTATATTTGTCACTAAAGAAGGGGGTTAATTAGACAGATTTAATCCAAATTTTTATAAATAGTTAGTGCCAAAATTACACAAAGTACAAAACTGTAACCCCTAATATTTTTACGAGACGTATGCTATGAAATGTTTTGGAAATTTTCGGTGTCCGCAACGGGCACCAAATTGGCGTACCGATTAAAGAAATTTATCAAATTATATAGCATAGCAAACCAAGCTATTTTGATCCAAAAATTTTAGAAAAATATTATTTTACTGATGGGTATCATCTTCTAAAAATTTGTGCCATTCTGAGGTCGATAGGTATTTTTCACTAAACTGACCTTTTAGCCTTGGTCCGTACACCGGTTTCTGAATTTTATGACAAAAATTCTCTAAAATATGTTTTAGTCCAGAAATAATATCAAGATGCTTAAAATAGCATTTTAAGATGTTTTCAAAATTTTTGGTGCCGAAAACCCCAGGGGCATTTTCGTAATTTGCCATCCTGAGGGGGGTATATTGGTGATTTACTCATAAAGGGTATTTTGTGTAAATTGAGAAACAGTAAGGTTATTTGGGTGATTCTACTAACGGGAAGGCCATTTGGGTGATTTAAGTTCGAGAAAGGGCAATTTTGGTAATTTTACACAAGGGTGTTTTGGTAATTTTACATACGCGGGGAGGGAGGTTCATTTTGGGAGTATGTGTGAGTCTGTATTAAGTTATAATATTATGCTATAGATTGTGTTATAATGATTCAATTATTCCGTTTAGGTCAAGCAATAGACTTTCCGGTTAAATAGCTTAGCTTCAGATTCAGGTAAGGAATTCTATCTGAATCCTAGGTAAGGACTTTCGTCAGAGCCCTTATTTCATTAACTCATATTCATAAGTACGACTTTGATATACTTACGGCTAATGCGAAACTCTGAGCTATGTATTGATATCAGCATGTTCTTGTCCAAAAAACCCTAAAATTAAACTTGAATCGATTATTTGGAAATCTTGTAATGCTCGCCTGTTATTACGTGCTGAGCAAATTTGATAATTGTTTGTATCCGTTCTTTCGAATTGTTATGTTTAAATTCAATAATTATTCACAATCGTTTTTTCTGTTTATTTGGGATTTTCTTCTGGAATTCCAAATAATGGCTTACATAAGTATGTTTATTGTGATTGGAACCCAAATTGATTTCGGTGATTGAGCTTATGTTAAAGCTCATTGATATTGTTGATTTTTCTGTGTTGACCTGGGTATTCATTTTGTAGGAGGGCGTAATAAGGCTAGTTTGAATCTTGCATGAAAAGTAGGCGAGTACCCAGTGAGATTAGTATTTATTATGGTACAACATGCATGTGTACACTACCAACTTTGCCTGAGTGGCATTGTAATCGCTCAGGATCAACGTTGATTTTTTATTTTATTCGCACCATACGTATCATGATTGTTACAAAAATGACTAAGAAAGGAGTTCGACTCGCCAACAATTGGATAAGATAGCTTGGGAACAATTCATAGAATTGTTCTTTGACCGGTATCTCGTGACGAATTATCATGAACGTATGTTGAGAGAATTTGTCATTGTGGTGCAAGGAGATCAAGAATCAGTAGATGAATTCCAAACGAGGTTTTCACGCCTAGCCAGATTTGCAGTGTGGATTTGGCCAACTGAAGAAGATGAATGTCGGAGGTTTAAGTAAAGCCTTAGGGCAGGATTAAGGGATTGAGTGATTTCTGCTCGATTAACGAGCTATAAAGAATGTGTAGACTTGGTGCGTGCGTTGGAGCGATCCAAGTCCAACAGTAAGGAATGATATGAACAGAAGCGAGATGGATAGAAGAAAACTAGGAAAGAGTTTTTCCAGGGAAAATTTGTGGAGGTTGCCAAGTGTCGGTAGTTTGCACAGTCAGTACAACAGGGTACCTAGGGCCCAGGGATGCGGCAGAATTAACAGTTCAGGTTAGCATCAGCTCAGGGACCTAGACCTAGGCAGAGTATGGGATTCAGAGGAGCGCAGGGTGTAAGCACTCGACTAGCCCAGAAAACTAGATTCGGACCCTCATAAAATTTTAAAATTCAATCTATACGGCATACTAGTCAGGGTAGGGGTTAACTTCTTTTGGATACCCTATGCATTGTATGCAAGAAGTATCACGACTGTAGGCCATGTTACAGGGTTACCAATGGGTGCTTCAGGTGCGGTAATATAGAGCACTATGTTTAAAACTGTCCGGTTGTTAAAAATAATCAGTCAGCTTCCTATCCCACACCTATAGCAGTGTATCAACAAGTAGAGGTCTTCGTTAGGGAAGGGGACAAGGTCGACAGGAGCAAATTCGCTAGTCTCAAGTCCAGAAGGATTAGAGGCCCGGGATATCAGCTAGACTTTATTCAATGTCCACTCAGGGTGCTGCTACACCCAATGCCACAGTGTCAGGTACACAACAGGTTATCCCATTAGATGCTCGGATGATGTTTGATTCTGGAACAACATATTCTTGGTATCCTTTACTTTTGCATAGCTATTGAGGGTGAGAACCCGTACTTTGTGAACTGTTTTGCGATAAGTACTCCGTTGGGAAAGTCCTTGACTATTTTGGCTGTCCTCTATGATTGTACAGTAAATTTTTAGGATAAAGATCCTTCTATGGACCTCATTCCATTTGTAGTTTAGAATTTTGATATCATACTTGGTATGAATTGGTGATTTGCTAATCACGCATCCGTATATTGTCAGGGAAACCCTAGTCGTATTTGAAAACATTATAAGGTATGCACGGTGGTTAAGTTGATGATTTGATTTATGAGCAAGAATAGTGTTTTGGAAAGATGACTGGCGTTAAGACTGAAGGTTTGGTTTAAGGGTACAAGAAGGGATTTGGAATTTTACTCTGTCATCTCATTCATTCTTTTGCTTATTAAACTCAAGTGCGACTTAATTGAATGCTAGCTTACCCTAAGGACGTCAGGGATGGTATCATTCATGTTCACTCTGCTTATCCCGTCCTCAGAATATCTATTTATTTTCTTTCTAAATCTATTTGGACTTGATGGGAAAGTATCTGACCCACTGGTCATGGGAAAGTTACGAATTCCATTAGGGACCAATAACTCCTTCCAATTTTGATTGTTTTAAGCCGTTGGGTTGACTTTGCTTCATCAGACCTATATCATCATTTCTGTATCTGCCGCTTCTTCTGGAATGTCATAAAATTTTGTTGTGAACTCCAGAGCCAATATGCCTGATTTTTGTTAAAGATTTTTATGTTTTGATTACCTGATTGTGATTATTATTATTATCATTATTTGCATAGTTTCCCCTACCTGGATATGAGGTTAGATAGATTCCATAGCCTCAGATAATCTGCGAGTTAGATTAGATTCTGAGAACGTCGGTAAGGTTTGGGGTAAGCTATTCGATGATTCGATATAAGATTGTGATCTTGATTAAACATGTGATGATAGACCATATGCTACCTGCTTGTAGAACTGAAGAAGTTTAAATGTTTAACCGAAACAGATGATTGAAGGATAAGGCTATGAGACTTTTGTAAATAATGTGACTGTGGAAATGATGTGATGACATAGAGCCTTACACTCTAGTGAAAATGAATACATAGGTATTCGGAATCATATGCTACACTATGTTAGGAGGACGCATCTCTAGATAACGAATTTGATAACAGCTTGGGCTCGTTGAGATAAGGCACCAGAGTGTGCAGCGAAATCATAGTGGTTATAGTTTCTGTTGTTCTGTGAAGTGTACGCAGAACCGTAAGTAGTATGCAAAAATGGCTATGTTAAAATAACACGCCTCTCGGTTATGAATTGGGTAACAATTCGAACTCGTTGTTTGAGGTATTTGAGTGCACAGTGCAAGTCAGGTAGTTACAACTTCTGTTCTTGGTTGATTATCCCTATTAGTGATTTCGAGGTGCAAATGCTTATAGAAATAGATTACCCTATCCACGTTAGCTTCGGCATCGTGTAAGTTAGATATGATCACTGTTTGGTGTACAGTACTTAGCATCGTGGAATAAGTTGTGCAACTTATAGAGTTTCAGGTATAGGATCAGTATAATGCAATGGAATGCAGTGGGAGCTTATTGTAATAGAGTTTGATAAATCCGTTGGACATGCGTTGAATTTAGAGAGGTGTAGGTTTAGCTTAGTTAGTTTTGTATTAGCAAGTAATTGTTGTGAAATACTGGAAAGGTTAGAGCACGAGTGGTAACCTGATTGAACTAAGTTAGCATTACGATTAGAACATAATTGTTGCGTTCGGGTGATCGTAAAAGCAAACGTGGGTACGAAGATTTGGTATAGCATGGTTACGGTGCGATAGTTATCAAAGTGCCACAGCGGAAGAGTAGTACCTAGACGTTATAAGTAATAGGGCACCTGCGAACAAATTTCAAGGATGAAATTTTTATAAGGGGTGAAGAATGTAATATCCCGAACTTCAGGAGCCGGTTAAAAAACCACCTGGGCTCTAAAAAATGAACGGGCGATAGTTTTTGGCAATGTTCGAGTATTAGTGGAGTATTGAAGCTTAAAAGAATTTAAGGGCAAAAATATAAAATTTGAAAGTTCAGGGGCAATTTTGTAATTTTGAGAAACTTTGGGAGCATAAATGTAAATTATAATTTAGCAATGAAAAATGATAAAATGAATGCTTGTATATATTTTTAGTGATCTTTAATTAAATTAAGAATGGTTAGAAAAGTTTTGGGGCTTAAACGTAACTTTTAAAACGTTGGGGGTCTTTTGTAAATATATAAAGCTTGGGGTCATATTTGCAATTTCTTAAAAATTATTTGGAAGTCTTTTTTTAGAGCAACCACCACCTACCAGCTTAAGTGACTCAGCTAATTGAACCATTTAATAATGGGTGGATAAAGATATCGGGTGAAGAAAGAAAAAAAAACAAAAGAACGAGATAAATAGTAGAAAGCAGGAACAGAGAAGAGGAGGGAAAAACAGAGAGAGGGCAATACAGAGAATAATTCGACACAGAGAGAGAGGGAGATTCGCAGAGGAAGCTTGAAGGTAATCCTTCCCCCTCATTCTCAATTTGCAAATTTCAATTTTTGATCGTGTGTTGAAGCCTCGTGCAAGGGATGGAGTTGCCGTGAAGACGGTTGGACTGTGGGAAAGCTTGTAGGTGTTCATGTTGATGTTCTAACTTATACGTGTGTGAAAATTATGTAATTTTGTGTCAAGGTGTGAGTATGAAGGAAGGGGATCAATTTCAGTGAGTTGTTGAGAAGTTTGATGTATGCTCTGTGTGTTCTGCGTATGTTAATGTGACTGTGTGTGCGTGAGTGTGTGTATATGTTTTGGGTGTGAAATAATAGGTGTATTGTGTGTATGTAGGTGTAATTTATGTGTTAGAGGTATGTTAGAATGTATTAGGATGGATTATATGTTGGAAGAGTGGTTGAGAGTGTGTTTAGGAGCTGTGTGAGTGTGTGTCCCGGTGTGTGTCACGACTAAAGGAAGAAGATAGTGTGTTTGGGAGGTGCAATACTAGGTGCTTTGATTTGAATAGTACTTGTATTTGTCACTAAAAAGGGGTTAATTAGACAGATTTAATTTGAATTTTTATAAATACTTAGGGCCAAATTACACAAAGTACAAAACTGTAACCCCTAATATTTTTACGAGCCGTGCGCTGTGAATTTTTTTTGGATATTTTCAGTGTCAATTGGCGTACCGATTAAAGTAATTTATCAAATTATTTAGCATAACAAACCAAGATATTTTGTTCCAAAAATTTTAGGAAAATATTATTTTACTAATAGGTATCATATTCTAAAAATTTGTGCCATTATGAGGCTGATAGGTATTTTTCGCGAAACTGGTCTTTTAGCACTCGGTCCGGACACCGATTCTGGATTTTTGTGTGAAAATTCTCTAAAATACTTTTTAGGCCAGAATAATATCAGGATACTTAAAATAGCATTTTTAGGCCAGGGGCATTTTGGTACTTGCCAGCCCAAGGGGGATATTTTGATAATTTTACCCACAAAGGGTATTTTTGTGTAAATTGACATACAGTAAGGTAATTTGGGTGATTTTACTTACAAGAAGGCCGTTTGGGTAATTTAAATCCGAGAGGGACAATTTTGGTAATTTTATACCTAAGGGCGTTTTGGTAATTTTACATATGTGGAGAGGGAGGTTCATTTTGAGAGTATGTGTGAGTTCGTATTAAGTTATAATATTATGCAATAGATTGTGTTATAATGATTCAATTATTCCGTTTAGGTCAAGCAACAGACTTTCCGGTTAAATAGCTTAGTTTCAGATCTAGGTAAGAGATTCTATTTGGACCATAGGTAAGGACTTTCGTCTGAGCCCATATTTTGATAGCTTGTACTCATAAGTAATCCTTTGATATACTTACAGCTAATGCGGAACCCTAAGCTATGTATTGATATCAGCATGTTCTTGTCCAGAAAACCCTAAAATTAAGCTTGAATCGATTATTTGGAAATCTTGTAATGCTCGCCTGTTATTGCGTGCTGAGCAAATTTGATAACTGTTTGTATCCGTTCTTTCGAATTGTTATGCTTAAATTCGATAATTATTTGCAATCGTTTTTGCTGTTTATTTGTGATTTTCTTCTTGAATTCCGAATTGATTTCGTACATCAGTATGTTTATTGTGATTGGAACCCGAATTGATTCGGTGATTGAGCTTATGTTAAAACTCATTGATATTGTTGATTTTTCTGTGTTGACCTGAGTTTTCATTTTGTGGAAGGGCATAATAAGGCTGGTTTGAATCTTGCGTGAAAAGCAGGCTAGTACCCAACGGGACTAGTATTTATTATGGTACAGCATGCATGTGTACACTAGAGTTGTCAAACGGGCTGGGCGGCCCGCGGCCCAGCCCGACCAGGCCCAAAAAATGCCCCGGCTGGCCCGGCCCATGCATGAACAGTATAGGCCTGAAATAATTGGGCTTAGGGCCTGGGCTTGGACCAGGCCAAGAAGTTCTGGGAAAAAGCCCGGGCCAAGCCCAGCAGGGAAAAGCCCGGATTTGGCCCGGCCCGAAAAGAGGCCCGGGTTTGGCCCGAATTTCTGGCCCGGGATTGGTTCGGTTTCTGGCCCGATTTCGGCCCTTTTCAGCAGGCCCCACCTGTTTGAAATTTTGGTGTTTCCCCCCTTTTCCCCCAACGGATTTATTCCCCATTCATTTCCAAAATTCCACTTTTACCCCCCCAACAGCAATATAACGGCTAGTTTGGGGGGTATTTTAGTCTAACTTAATTTTTCCAACTCCTTTAAAGGTTTTTACACTCTTACCCTCCCCAACAACTATAAACGGATAGTTTTTAGGGGTATTTTGGTCTTTTGTGAAGTTTCAAAATTTTATAAATTCACACAATTTCTCTCTAATTTTTCACACCAATCTTCTTACTCTCTTATATAAACATTCTACATTTCTACAAGCTTTGCTACTCTTGCTAATTACTACTCTTATTTACTAATTAGTACTCTTGCATATTATTACTCTTGTTTACTAATTACTACTTTTGCTAAATTTTAATTACTAATCACTCCTCTTATTAATTTGTTACTCTCTAATTCTTTTGTCTAGTAATTAGTGAATTTTTATATTTATCAATTACTATTACTAAATTTTTTTTAATTACTAACTCTCTCCAATTTTGAATTACCCTCAGTGATTCATTTGTTACTCTTTAATTCTTTTAATTGTTATTTCTAATTACTAATTACTGCTCTTATACTTGTGTATTTAGTTACTCTTACTAATTTTATTTAGCGTCAAATATGGCTGGATTATTGAAGAAACTGAGGCGTGCATCATCATCACGAAAAACATCATCATCATCACAAACACCACCACCAGCACAAGCGCCAGCACCACGGCCATCACAAACACCAATCCAAGCACCACCACAACCATTCGTTCCTGGACGAATGAGTACAGGCTGTATGATAGATACCCAAGCCAATTGGGAGTTCAATCAAAACATTCCAGATTTTGAATACACGCCTGATCAAGACCCCCCGCATTATAGTCAAGGACGCAGCTCGGTTGGCGAAGCTACTACTCCGTGGCATAATCTTAACCCTATGCCTGGTCATGATGAAGAAGGGCCGAGCAATGCCTCCGGTAATGAGCCAGAAGTCCAAAAGGGGAAAAAAAGAAAAGCCGAGTGTTGGAATCATTTTGATGTAGTTACGGTGGACGGCATCCGAAAAGCTCGATGTAAGTACTGTGCTAAATTATTTTCGTCTGGTAGTGGTAATGGACATCTTAACAGGCATTACCCTCAGTGTGCACCTCGACAAGGCCACGTCGAACCTACCCAAACGCAGTTATCTTTTGACGGTAAGTTATTTGTTTATAATCAGCGAGAGCAAAGAGACGGTCTCGCTGAATTTGTTATTCACGATGAACAAGCCTTTTCTTTTGCCGATAATGCTAAGCACTCTAGATATATGAACACATACGTTCAACCTTTGTACAAAAAGGTTCATAGAAACACAACTAGATCCGATGCACTCCGACAGTATAATGCTGCTAAAGCACGCCTGATCGATTATTTCGATAAATTTGACGGTAAAGTTAGTCTTACTTCTGATATTTGGCAATCTCCGTTTACTTTTGTTAGTTATACTTGTGTGACAGCCCATTGGATTGATGCAGATTGGATTATGCACAAGAGAATCATCGCTTTCGAGCTCTTTCCTTTTCCGCATGATGGAATGAACATTGCTACTATTATATTAAAAGCATGTACCACGTTTAAATTAAAGGATAAGATTATGAGTATTAGTTTTGATAATGCTTCTAACAATACAGCTGCTGTTGATGCTTTACAGGAGAGCCTCAAACCTGTACTTTCTGGTAAATTATTTCATGTTCGTTGTGTTTGTCATATAATTAATTTAATTGTTCAAGATGGTTTAGCTGCTGCAGGAGATATTCTTGTCAAAATGAGGGGTATGACAGCGTATGTTAATAGTTCGAGTCCGAGAACACAACAATTTAAAACGTTGTGTGTTGAATATAATATGCCTCGCAGGAGAGCAGTTACAGATGTGGTCCACAGGTGGAACTCTACATACCATATGCTTTTACACATTCTGGCATACAGAGAAGTCTATACGCATTTTCTACTAACCCAGTTCCCAGCCGGCTTGCCAACTCAAGAGGAATGGCAGATGGCCACATACCTAGCTGAATTTTTGGAGGTATTTTACACGTCTACCAATTTATTGTCTGGTACGTACTATCCCACCTCTCCTCTCGCTGTAATAGAAATTCTCAAGATGGCTACAATGTTAACAAAATGGAGATATATAGGACCCTTTAAGAAATAGTAAAAGTGATGGATAAAAAGTTTAATAAATATTGGAGTGAACTGCCTGTTATTTTTGCTGTGGCTACTTGTTTAGATCCTAGGTTAAAGTTGCATGGCGTGAACGTCTCGATACAAGAGATATCGAAATTAATGTGCTACCCAGTAGAGGATACAACCGCACTCACAGCGAAAGTGAGCAAGACATTTGAGGAACTGTTCAACCTCTATCGTAATTCTGCTGACGTGCGCGGACGAGCTTCATCATCGACTGCTGAGAGGTATTATGCGCCATACCTTAAGGGCTTTGAACATCTAGTAGCAAGACAACTACCAGGTGAAGGTACTTCTAATTCGGCAGGTTCGTCTACTTTTTCCTCTTTTAATGAGATTGGTGTATATTCAAATACTGATCATTATTCTGATTTATCAATGCAAGAACAGGTTAATTTTAATTTGTTAAATTTTTGGAAACAAAATCAAAACATGTATAAAACTTTAGCCCAAATTGCACGGGATGTACTGCCAGTGCAAGCCTCCACGGTTGCTTCAGAGTCGGCATTTTCAGCGAGCGGGAGGGTTTTGGATGACAGGAGGAGTCGTCTTAACCCCGAGTCGCTCGAGCTATGTGTATGTTGGAAGGATTATCTTGATGCGAAATACCGCGAGCAAGATAAACCGATTGATGATAGGAAGAGCAGTGACTCGGATGTTGAAGTACTTCCGGATGATTAGGTAATTTCTTTTTATTTTCCTTCTCTTAAGTTTTAAGAATAAAATTTCTCACAAAATTGGGAAAGCATCTCACAAATCTATTCATTGGATAGCTTGGCCTACTTTATGTCTCCCTAAAAGGCTAAGGGGTTTGGGTTTCCGAAACTTTAAACTTTTTAATTAGTCCTTACTTACCAAACAGGCCTGAAAAGTTTTGGGGTACTCCTCAAAGTCTTGTTGCTTAGGTACTTAAAGATAGATATTTTGCTAGGTGCCATTTTCTTCAGCAGAATCAACCGAAAACTTGCTCATGCATATCGAGGGGTCAGCACATTCTCAAGCAAGCTTTCAATGGCATGTAGGGGATGTGAGATCGATTTTGATATGGATGGATAGGTGCCTTTTGTCTCTCCTACAACATTACGAAATTTCCGTACTATGAGAATGCTAGGTGGCATATTTTCTGATTTGTTGATCCTTAATACTTATAATTGGGATTTGGGAGTTCTTTTTCATACTTTTCCTGTGAGCATTATTTGCCAAATTTTCAATTATTACTTTCTAGGTTTAAGGATTTACACTTTTTGTCCTTTGCTAAGGGGAATAACTTTTATGTTGCTCCATCTATTGTTTTTTAACCAATAGATGTACTTCCTCTCCTCAACTCACTACCTGTATGACTTCTGCTCTTTGGCTTAAACTTAGGAAACTTTCAATCCCGAAAAAACTCAAAATGTTTTTATGGCAATTTACCCATCATAGACCACCTCTTTCTTCTGAACTTCCTAAACGCTACTGCCCTGTTAGCAGTCAGTCCTCTTTGTTTGACTTATCTAGAGACCCATTAACATCTATTTCTTGAATACCCTTGTGTTCATTTGATTGGGGAATTTTATCTTGGGAAACAACCGCGATCTACCTTGCCTAACTTTTCAGCTGCACATTGGTTGTGGATTTAGTTAGCTCAGTCACACTATCGTAACAATTGTGTTTTACTTCGGACACTGAATATATCTATTACATAACTAATTGTCATTATATGATATTCATCTGGAAAAGTTGCCTAATAAGAACTTCTCAAAGTCCGAGATTTTAATAATGCAAGAAATTTAAAATGAAATGATTCTAAACTTTGTGGTTCTTGGAATTCTTCATCCAAACATAGTCTTTGATTTTGAATGAAATCCAGTGTTTGGTAACTACGAACGAGAACTTCGGATTTGAAGGGGTCAAAATTATTACTTGAAATAACCACTATAGGCTACTTTTTGGTTAAATTTGCATGAGAAACGCCTTTCACAATTCAACCCTTCTTTTGTGTCAAATATCCTTCTATCTTATTCAACCGTTCACACCTTTCCTTTTTAATCCTAGACATCTATTTTTCGTATTTTGCTTTGGTAATTCCTTCAAAAATTTATCTATTACATAACTAATTGTCATTATACGATACTCATCTCGAAAAGTTGCCAAACATAAACTTCTCAAATAATGCAAGAACTTTAAAATGCAAGTATTCTAAACTTCGTGATTTTTAAAAATTATCATCCAAACACACTCTATGATTTTGTCAAAAAAGGATAAAGAGATAGCTAAAAAGGTCTACTAATCAAAATATATGCACTCGTTTGCAACGTTTGCACCTTATAATAACTTTGGTGACCATGTTAAGCTCTCCGTAATAGAAAATGTATTACTAATACCTAAGGTGAATTTCTCTCTTTTTATTTGTTTCGGCAGTAGAAACTTTGAATCAAACTATATAAGGATTGCTTGCCGCCTCGCTAAAGGCAGTTTTACAAACGAACCAAAACATGGGGGGCCTGACAATATTGTTAAACTAGATCTACAAATATCTAATTTTGGTGGAGTTTGATTGTTAGTTCTCCATGAGGTTAACTGTTCGATCTTTGTTGCCGTTAGCGAAGTTTTCATATAAATGTATTGCCTCAACACGTGCTTATACTTAGTATGATTTCAAGAAGGTTCCTCTCTATTTCGTAACTACGGGCCTCTTGGCCTTTGACGTCCATATAAAGGACACACCGAGCATAAATACTCTCTTTAACTTGTATTCTCACAGATTAAACATTCTTTATACGAAATTAAAGAAAGATGTGACGATTTTTCAAAGAAATTTCCAACGAAAAAAAATACGAAAGACACTGGACAAAGATATGTACTTGGAACTTCATGATATGAAACATATGCCCTAAGTAAGTTTTGGCATATTAATAAGAAAAATAATGCTTTGCAGTAGTTTCCCCTGTATTTGTGCAGCGATGTGGGGCACACATATGTGATCTCTCTTGGTAAGAGTTTTACTCATGCAGGCACAACCCTATACTCTCTCTCTACACACACACACAGATACACACATTGCACTGTGAAATTTTTGGGGGTTTGTTCGTGTGTCAGTTTGAATGGATTCGCTTGGCCTTTTCTAATAGTGCCATATGATCCTCTCTCCTCATCTCTCTCTCACGCACACACGCACAAGCACAAACACTTCAGTTTCACATGACTTTGTAGGAAGTGGTGGCTTGAATTAGTAGTATTAGATCTGAACTTTAAACTTTGAAGATTTTTGAGAATTTTAAGAAACAATCAACGTAAAGCCCATCAAACGTTTCAAGATTTGGTGAAAGTGTTGATATAATATTGCAAAACATGCAGCTCGATCACCCTTTTTCCTCATCATTTGCAGGTCCCATAAGGCAAACCCAACCACACAAATCATTAGCTATGTAAGCAAAGGGCACTCAGTCCACGTCTCTTAAGCCTGTAGAACCAATCATCCATTCCTTGGTACAGCAATTAAATAAAGGCTGAATTTTAACTTGACCAGTCCCTAAATATTGGTAAATGACTACTACTACATATACCTAAGAAACCCCCCACTTTTTCCCTCTCTTTCTTCCTTAAGAGTGCCCCCTCTCTCTCCCATCCACCACCCATCCAAACCCCCTCCACCCCCCAAGAAAAAGGACAAAACGATACAAAAACCTTTATGTACTGTTAATTAGGCTTGTTGTTGCATGGAATTGGTGGTGATGGATAACCAAGGTGGGAATACTGTGATGAGGGAGTACAGGAAAGGCAACTGGACTGTGCAGGAGACAGTGGTCCTTATAGAGGCAAAGAAGATGGATGACGAGAGAAGGATGAAGAGACATAAAGGGGAGAGTAGTAGTAGCAGTGAATTAGGGAGGGGAGGCAGCGGCGTAGGGGGCGGCAAGCCGGCGGAGTTAAGATGGAAATGGGTGGAGGATTACTGTTGGAGAAATGGGTGCTTGAGAAGCCAGAACCAGTGCAATGACAAGTGGGATAATCTAATGAGAGATTTCAAGAAAGTAAGAGATTATGAAAGGAGATTAATCAATATATCAGCAGGAGGAGAAGGAGATCATGAAAGCCTATCAGCAGTACAATCTTACTGGAAGATTGAGAAGAACGAGAGGAAAGAGAAGAACTTGCCTTCCAACATGTTGCCTCAGATATACGAGGCCCTGGTTGAAGTGGTGGAGAGGAAAAAGGTCGTGTGTGGTGGGTCTGGTAATTCTGGTAATCCCACACCCACACCTACACCTACACCTGGCAATATGATTATCCAGCCTCCTCCCTTAATATCGCCTCCTCCAGTGCAGCAGCATCCCATTTCAGCAGCTCCGTTGGCAGTATTACCACTCCCTCCACCATTTCCCTCCTTGTTACCGCAGTCACAATCACATCCATCTTCTGTGCCGTATGCTCAGCCATTGCCCACAGTAGGTACTCTCTCTTCTTTCCTATGACTCACTCTGCAACGTTAGTCTTCATCATAGATGCATGGTTGTCTTTATTTTCTTCTTTCTTTTTGTTCTCTTAATTTGATATGTGGTTCTGGTTCTGGTTCTGGTTCTCATTCTCTTACGCAGCATTTTCCATGATCAAAAACACCATTTGTTAATGAAAATACCAACGTGCAATTTCCTCTTATGAAGATAAATTGGTACAAAACTTTTTCTCCAAGTCAGTTTTGAGGTTATTGTTGTATCACTTTGTGTGTGTGCGCGCATGTGTCCAGTTAATTAGTTGATGGGCGGTGCTTTTGCAATGGACTTCAGCCAATCGCTAATTTCATTGAAAGTGCCATACTGCCCCCACATGCTTCTTTATGTAGCAACTTGTTTATATTGTGTAAAGGCTTTTCTATTGTGTGTGTGTGTGTGTGTGTGTTGGGGGGGGGGGGGGGGGGGGGATGTGTGCTTATCCGGTTATTCACTTGCATCAAATGCTCTGCTACCATTTCTCTCTAGAACATGGTGAAGTTTGACTGATTGACTTCAGCATTCACATTTTGGTTTATTGCCGCAACATATTCAAGTAGTATGCGTAATGATTGATTTGAATTCGTATATCTTTATGTTTTGGAGATGTGTGATCCCTCAGATTCTGATACTAGTGAGTATCCAGACTCACCAGCAAAGAGGAGGAGAAGGGGAAGAGGAGAGGGAACTAGTACTGCTGCCACTGCAGGTGGTACCACCTCAGAAAACGAAGTTGGCTCTGCAATCTCAAAAAGTGCTACCATCATAGCAGAAGCTATTCATGCCAGTGAGGAGAGAGAAGAAAGAAGGCACAGAGATCTCTTGAGTTTGCATGAGAGGAGGCTACAGATTGAGGAGTCCAAGGCTGAGACCAACAGACAAGGCATTAACGGCTTGGTTGATGCCATTAACAAGCTTGCCAATTCAATCCATGCTATGGCTGCTCACAAAAACCAAGCAGCTCCCAAGTGATTCTCTAAATATTGTTTGTAGAGCTGAAAATAAGTACTTACAGTATATATTATCCTGGTTGGAGAAAGAGAGATAGAAAGATTGAAAGCTAGCTTAATCCCATTTGCTTGTACATGATTATTATGTTTTATTTTGCATCATCTTGTATTCCCCATCACTAATCATATCATCAAGATTTCATCTATGTAGACATACCTATAATAGTTTCCCGAATTGCAGGTTGGTTTTGCTTTAAGACTGATGTTTGCGCCTCATATTGAAAAGGGTTGGAACTATGGTCAATGGTTCCATAACATGCACGACTCCAAGAATACCAGATAACCCTTACTTCTTAGGATCAAGTATTCTGATATTATTGTCATTTTGCTCCTTACCAAGTTAGTTTCAAATAATGTTTTGTGATCGTTGTTTGATTTCAGAGCTAACTTAATGGATCCAGTTTTAGACCAGGACTAATTTTGTTTGTTCTTCAACTAACCTGTCTCAAATTTGGGAGAATATGGGCAAATGGGGGACTTCAAGGACAGATTTGGTGGCTTAAATTGTCCGTAGAGATTGTGATAGAAAATGAAAAGGAAAAAGAAAGAATCGCTCGTGACAAACAGGCACACACACACACACACACAAAAAGGAGAAAATGATTTCCAGCAAGAGTAGATCTGTTTTCTCCAATTTATGGAGCTAGAAATGAGAAAAATGGTGGTAGTGGGCAGTACTGACAAGACCTCTGAATTGCAGGTATGGCATCTCCCAAAAGACTGGTCAAAGGAGACTGGTCAATGATCTCTTTGTGACGCCCTGGAATACAATGAGGAAAATGGTCATTTGTGTGTAATTATTGGGCTGTCAGACTTGTGAAGGGCTGTGCGGTAGGAAGAGCTGTTGTTTCCTTTCCCCCACTCTGAACCGACTCAGGAGTTATTATTGGCTACTTGGGGGTGAGCCTTGTCCAACTTTTCTGACAAAAAGGTATCTCTACCTTACAGTTTCACCTTTTTTCTTCCTGGCGGAAGAGTTGGAGATATCATTGCAATTTCAAGCTGTGGCCTTTCTGCTTCCTTCAAGTTGAGTGCAACACCATACAAATTGAAGAAAGCTAGTCCCCGAGCAGAAGTGCTCATCCCAAGTTGCTCATCTTGAACTCCGAGTTTGGCCTCTGCGTCAACAAACAATCTAATTTAATATTTTATTATTTGGCTTTTTTTTTTGATAAATGAGATAATAGCATTAATTAACACAAAGTTACAGAATTTTGTCAGGTCAGTATTTTTTTCTTTTTACTTTACATTTTTTAGCAAAAACAAATAATAGAGTTGTGACATTTCATGACTATTACAAAGTAAAAATTAAAAAAAAAACAATAAAAAAGTTGTGACAATCGGAAAACAAATTCACACCGCACGAGCCGAGAGTAAACCTGTCATCCTATGCAATCACAACACAAATAAGGGGTCCACATCACTGCAAGATGCACAACCTTCCAATGCCACTTCTAAGCATCATTGAAACCCATTGAAACCTACGGCTAACAAGAAAATTTTACGAACAAGTACAACAGGAGGCAAAAACCAAAGTAAAGGCCGAGGCACTAACCCCCCACCCCTGCTTACCAAAGGACACCACGGTTGGCCCACTAAAATAAACCTAGCTAAAAAAGACAAGAGAAACAAGTGAGATATGAAGAGGTCCAAAAATGCCCCGCAACGTCGTACGACTATTGGTCAACTACCCTTATGCCCCAGACACCGTAGCTCAATCACAAATTAGGCGTAAAGCGACATGGAGAGAGGTTCACTAGTGACCAGTGCACAAACTAGGACCAACAGGATTAGACCTCCACTACTGCTTGTTGGTCAGTCACCGACGAGGATTCTGCCCACCGCTGTCAGGGATTCACCAAGCCCAAAATTTGTATCATCATCTTTCCATGCATATGATCTGATCCAGGCTCTCACGGGTTGGATTATTATGGATTGAATAGAACTAAAATATCGAAAAGATTGCATAGATCTTCAATTTGAAAAAAAAATCTAATGCGATCGAATCTTAGCACCACAGATCACATAGATTATAAGTAGGAGACTGAAACCAAGTCGCCGCCATCGACCCACCAACTCTACCGTTAGCCACCCACTGTAAACTCCTCACAAAACGACCGCAAACATAACAGAGCTAAAGAATATAAAGAACAAAGGAAAGAGAAGGCTTCAAGCCCCCCCCCCCCCCCCCCACAATAGCTGTAGAATAATTGCCCAAAATTGTTAGGATATGTTCTTCTTGTATTATATAAAAACTCTCATGTAAAGCAGTAAAAAACGCTCGAAGCAATAATTAGGACTATTCAGTTTGGTGTAAGTCTGTAATTAGATTAGCTGAATTGAGTAATGACAAATGTCAACATATCCATAAATGTTATTGACTTGCATTAGCTAGGTTGTTGATGAAATCTAACACCAAATAAATGAATCCTAACCCAAACACAACAAAAAATTGTTCAATCTAAAACAATAATCTTTCAGTTGTATATTTCATCCTCCAAAGGGCCTCGTCACCCCAACCTCCACCTCCCCATATCTTGAAATCCTACTCAACCACTTCCTCTGACTCATAACAAACCTGAAAATATTAAAAACCAATTTGCAATAGTGGCCATGGTTTGAAGGTGATGGATTTGATTTAGATCGCTGGTCGAATTAAACATTATTACACAGAATGGATCTAATTTGATGGGATTCAAAAAAACTATGAGCAAGTGGATGGTGATGTGTTAGCTCTATCATTGGATAACCTAGGTTTAGACCTTATTTTAATGTTAACAACAGATTGACTTTGTTCAAAGCGAGTGTAACGAACCTACCTTGGAAAAATATCCAGAAGAATTTTAGGAGTCGCCATCTTATTTAATTAAACAAATGAAAATAAGAAAATTTCAAAAATGACTAAAAATTTTCAAATGACAACTAATCCATTGAGAACAGGGAAATGGATTGGGGGACTAAGTCAGATGGCGGGAAGGTATTAGGCACACATCATACTATTTCGGTCTCTACTTCATTTTTATTGTTTTTGCCTTTTTAAACACATAAACATGCAATAAAACATTTAACTCTAAGTTTATTTCTAGATTATTTCTAGATTCCGGTCAAACTAACCAGAATCAAAATTATGGTAGTTCGATTTCGGTCCTAGGGGAAGCGACCTATACTTTGGTCTTAGACTCGAACTAAGAAATGAAAAAGACTCCTTTTTTAATTTTATTTTTATACTAGAAATGAAATGTGATCGCACGTAATGGGAACAAATCCTTTTCTACTAAACTAGACTAGAAACTTGTTAAATATACCTAGTGAGTTTGCTTGTATTGATAAATCAGGAACGCTCTGCGAAGGATCACGATACAAAAGATTAGAGACTATTTGTTTGAAGTGAATATGAATGGCTAATTTATATTTAGAGACGATACATTACTTCTAAGAGAATTGATATAAAAGTTATACGGAGAAAAAACAGAGATCCTTGAAAATGTCGGCCAAGGGCCTTATTTATAAAGCTCTGGGACTTTAGAAATGATGAAGATGATCATATCAATCTGCAATATGATTATAAGACATAATATTAGATAAAAAAAAAACACAGATTAACAAAAGTCAACTAACCGGCCAGTTTATCTCATAATTTTATAATATTTTTTTTTTGAATTTTGAAATATTATCTGATCCTAATTCGATATGATTTTGTAGATATTATGTACCAGATTTGGCATTATCTTCCCATTTTACATAAATCATTTATTTAATCACTTGAATCAAGGAAAATTTACAAAAAATTACTTAAATCATCTATACAAATCATAATCTAGACATGGATTGGACTGACATATTTGGACTGAACTAAGCCCACTTACTGACTAGACCATTGGACTGGAATAGACCAAACTGGACTTACAGCTGACCAAACAATTGTCATTCTGGACTGAATTGCTAGACTGGACTACTAAACTGCCAGACTACAGTAGACAACTGGACTGGACTGGACCAAATTAAATTAATTTAGTTTTATTATCAGGCTTAACCCTTAATAATAAAATCTAATTAATGATGAACCCCGACATTTATTGAAGTAAAATATGAATACAAAAATAGGGTGACTTCTCCTTCGAAATGTAACCTAATTCTTCAGCTAAAGCAATGACTTCTCCTTCGAAATGTACACGGTTGTTGGAAATCAACTCTCGAGGCATTCTATACCAACAAATGATGTTTGTGCCAATGAATTGGGCCACTTTCTTAATTTTGGGCACAGCTTACGAAGTGGCCTCCACCCACTTCGAAAGCTAATCAATGGCTACTTATATAAATTTGTGTTCATTAGAAGCCTTAGGACTGATCTTTCCAATTACATATATTTTAGAAACTAAAAATGTCCATGGAGATGTCTTGTTGAATAAGTCTCGAGGAGGAAGATGCTGCGTATACTTGGCACCTTCTTACATGTTTGATACAGTTTCATTTTATCACATTCCAGTATTATCCCTGTCAGAGAATTTTCTTCGCTAACATACAATGTTCATGTGAGGTCCACATTTCTCTAAGCGTCTCTTGTATAAGCATCGATCAAAGATGGTAAATTGTGCAACCCATCTCTCTCAGTCACACACAATAGGTGTTCTCCATTGTAGTGTCTCTTGTATAAGTGTTGATCAAAGATGGTAAACTATGCAGCCCATCTCCTTAAAGGTAGGCTGTGTTTTGCTGAGGATAATAAGGATATTTACCATCCCGGATAAGGTTCTGGACATCCGAATACCAGGGTTCGGTTACGTCAACTTCCTCCACGGGGGGCGATCATGAATCAATAAGCTGGCCTATCTTTCTGTATCACAAATGACTCTACTCCTACCCCTTGGGTATATCAACCATCGATGCGAGCGTGACCAAAGCATCGACAAAGTTCTACTTGACTTGGGGCAAGTAACGGAACGCTATATCGTCAAACTGGTCCACAAAATTCTCTAAATGGGTGTAGTATGCTTGTATACCTTCGTCTCTAATCATTCACATCTCTTGTCTCTGGTATATGTTTAATGCTGAATCACCTTATACTGTAATTTCTTAAACTCTTGGGCTTAGAGCCATCCCTAAACTGATGACACATACTTCGTATGTATCAAAATTGTTAGTTCCATCGAAAGTCAACTTGATGGCTACGGCCAATGGGCCCCCTCTAGTGATCTTAGCAATATTTATACTTTGAATCCTTAGCTATTTGCTGCTCCATTGAAATATAACTTCCACCTAGTCTCCGATTCAATGACACAAACTTCCTTGTCTGGGAATTTTACCTCTCGTCTACTAGTATCCTCCAGTGGACAATCAGCTAACAAGTTGGCCACGACATTTCCCTTGATGGACTTTTTGGTGACATATGTGATGTCAAAATCTAAGAGCAATAGGAGCGACTTCACTGTGCGGTTGGATAAGACTGGCTTCTTAGACATATATTTTATGGGATCCATCATAGCCAACAATCTGATAGAGTAAGCCAAAACATAATTTTGTAATCTCTGTGTTACCCAAACTAGCAATACACATGTCTTCTCTAAATCTGAATAATCAATCTCTCCTTAAGTCAACTTCTTTCTAACATACTAAATGGCCTTCTCTACTGACGAATGCTCCAAGTGTTGGGCCAACATGGCTCTAGTTGTCGTATTAGTTACAATTATGTATAATAAGTGACTAGTAGGTATTGGAGTGCTCAGAACTAGAGGGTTGCTTGGGTATTATTTGATTTTGTCGAAAGCTTCTTGCCATAAGGGATTCCATTCTTTGGCTGAATCTTTCTTCGACAACATGAACACAGGCTCACAAATCATAGCCAATTGGGATATGAACCGGTTGATGTAATGAATTCTAGCCAAGGATCCTTGGATTTCTTTTTCGCTCCTAGGTAGGGGCATCTCCACTATGGCCTTAATTAATAGTTAATTAGGACCAATTTCGAGTTTAATTAGGATCAAATAAACTTACAACATGTAACAATCTAAACTATACATGCAATTACACTATACATTACAACAAATTAAATTAAAATAAACCATACATTATAATGAAATCAAACTCACATGCATTACACTATATGGGTTAAATTAAATCATACATTATAACAAATTAGGGGTAAATGTACATACTCGTGGTGGTGTGGCGGCAGCGACAGCGGTGGTAGTGGTGGCTCGACAGTGGCAGCATGGAGGAGCTGTGGAGGGGCAGTGACATCATGGGGGCTATCACCAGGGGGCACCCGGGGGTGCCGGAGGCAGTCGTAGGTGTGGGCACGAGAGAAGAGAGAGAAAAATGGGGAGAGATAGAGAGATAAAGAAGAAAGAGTGCATTTATAACAGGACTTCTAGCGCTAAAAGTATAGCGACGAAAGTTTTAGCAACGAAATAATCTGTCACTAAAAGGCCACCTTAAAGGCAATAGCGACGGTATGTCCGTCGCTAAAAATTTTCAAAAAATATTTTTAAAATTTTGACCAAAAATTAAAAATATTTTAAAAAGTTTTAGCGATGGAATTTTCATTGCTAAAACACCATCGGTGGAAATCCGTAGGTAAAGGTTTCTAGTGACGGGACTCCCCGTAAACTTTCATCGACGGATTATTACCGAAGGTATTTTCCGTCGGTGAAAGTTCCTTTTAGCGACAAATTGTTGTCTATCGCTAAAAACCCTTTTCTTGTAGTGTATATATTCAATTATGTTCCTTCCTCTTCCAGATCCAACCCCCATGGATTTCATGAAGGTAGTAATCACACGGTCCATGAAATTAGAGTTGTCAAACTGGCCGGGCAGCCCGCGGCCCAGCCCGAAAGAAGCCCGGGCTGGCTCGGCCCTTGCATGAACAGTACAGGCCCGAAATAATTGGGCTTAGGGCCTGGGCATGGACCAAGCCAAGCATTTCTGGGAAAAAGCCCGGGCTAGGCCCGACCCGAAAAAGCCCGAGTCTGGCCCGGCCCGAAAAGAGGCCCGGGTTTGGCCCGAATTTCCTGCCCGGGATTGGCCTAGTTTCTAGCCCGGTTTCTGCCCTTTTTCAGCAGGCCCCACCTGTTTGAAATTTTGGTGTTTCCCCCCTTTTCCCCCAACGGATTTTTCCCCATTCATTTCCAAATTCCACTTTTACCCCCCAACAGCAATATAACGGCTAGTTTGGGGGGTATTTTAGTCTAACTTAATTGTTTCAACTCATTTAAAGGTTTTTACACTCTTACCCACCCCAACAACTATAAACGGATAGTTTTTAGGGGTATTTTGGTCTTTTGTGAAGTTTCAAAAATCTATAAATTCACACCATTTCTCTCTAATTTTTCACACCAATCTTCTTACTCTCTCTTATATAAACATTCTGTTGTTAGCCCTATGGTTGGATAACCTAGGCTTACATCTTGTTTTGATGATAACTACACATTGATTATGTTCTAATGTGTGTTTTGAGTGGATTCTTAGTAGATATATACATGACACTCATGAAGACACATTTGAGAAGTTGGATAGATGGATTGAAGCCAAAGAAGCTTAAAGTTATAGTGGACATACTATGGAAGCTTCATCAAGTCCTATGTCAAAGAGCAAGAAAGAATGCAAAGGCTAAGTTACTACGATTATGATTGGTCTTTACTATTATGTAACTAGTCTTGGTTTGATGGTTGGATTGATGACTATGACCTAAAAAGACCTTAGGACACCTTGTGCATTGCATGTGAGTTCATAACCTTTCACACAAGTGTGGTTCTTGAAAATGAGTGAACTTTGGAGCTCACTCAGATTTTCTCAAAAACTATTTTGGTAACAATCTTTTCATATCTTGATAAAACTTTTCATTAGCTTTCCAACGCAAAAAAATGGCACATCAATCCGATTTTTCTAGAGAAAGTTATGCCCAAAATAGGAAAAGGGGTTCCGTGAGGCAGCTGATAGGCAGTAAGGTAATACAGTCGACTGTATTTGAATCCAGTCGACTGCATTCCAATGCAGTCGACTGCATTGGTCAAAATTCAGTTCCAACGGCTATTTTCGAGGACAAAACTCCAACGGCTATTTTAGAGGGATTACAGTCGACTGCATTGGGAATACAGTCGACTGCAATGGCAGTTTTGCCCATATTTTGCCTCTAACGGCTATATTTCATTTGCTCTCTATATAAATGCTTTGGGGCTTCATCATACACAATGGAAACCACATTCTAAGCCTCCATTCATTAGAGAAACATCAAGGCTCATAGATTAAACTTTTCTCTCTTCATCTTCATGATTTTACATCATTAAAGAGAGCATCTTTGTGAGCAATTCTTTGATTGAGAGTGAGCATTCTTCAAGTCATCAATTCTCTCATCTCTCTCTTGTTCTAGTGCTTAAACTTGTACTCATCTACTTCTTGAGAGTGAAATCTTGTACACATTTCTTCATTGAAAGGTTCTTGTATCAAAGCTTGGGGTTGTCAAGCTTTGGAGCTTTGGGTTTGTCAAAGCTTGTTCTTGATGTGGGCATATCATCAAGGGATTGTAAGAGGTTCGATCTTGACCCGTAAGGAAGATCATACTAGTGGATTCTAGGGCCTTTCAAGGGACTTCCTTGAAGGGGTGGACGTAGGCTTGTGGGTATATCAAGCCGAACCATTTAATTCTCCTTGTCAAGTATCTCTAAACCCTTCTCTCTTTACATTATCGTCTTACATTTGTGTTGAGATTGGTTGTTTGCTTATTTGAGTTATTGAGATTGAGGTTTGTTGTTTGTTAATTTTTAAAGTAGTCTTAAAACCCTATTCACCCCCCCCCCCCTCTAGGTTATTTTATTGGTTTCACATTCTACATTTCTACAAGCTTTGCTACTTTTGCTAATTACTACTCTTATTTACTAATTAGTACTCTTGCATATTATTACTCTTGTTTACTAATTATTACTTTTGCTAAATTTTAATTACTAATCACTCCTCTTATTAATTTGTTACTCTCTAATTCTTTTGTCTAGTAATTAGTAATTAGTGAATTTTTATATTTATCAATTACTATTACTAATTTTTTTTAATTACTAACTCTCTCCAATTTCGAATTACCCTCAGTGATTCATTTGTTACTCTTTAATTCTTTTAATTGTTATTTCTAATTACTAATTACTGCTCTTATACTTGTGTATTTAGTTACTCTTACTAATTTTATTTAGCGTCAAATATGGCTGGATTATTGAAGAAACTGAGGCGTGGATCATCATCACGAAAAACATCATCATCATCACAAACACCACCACCAGCACGAGCGCCAGCACCACGGCCATCACAAACACCAATCCAAGCACCACCACAACCATTCGTTCCTGGACGAATGAGTACAGGCTGTATGATAGATACCCAAGCCAATTGGGAGTTCAATCAAAACATTCCAGATTTTGAATACACGCCTGATCAAGACCCCCCGCATTATAGTCAAGGACGCAGCTCGGTTGGCGAAGCTACTACTCCGTGGCATAATCTTAACCCTATGCCTGGTCATGATGAAGAAGGGCCGAGCAATGCCTCCGGTAATGAGCCAGAAGTCCAAAAGGGGAAAAAAAAAGAAAGCCGAGTGTTGGAATCATTTTGATGTAGTTACGGTGGACGGCATCCGAAAAGCTCGATGTAAGTACTGTGCTAAATTATTTTCGTCTGGTAGTGGTAATGGACATCTTAACAGGCATTACCCTCAGTGTGCACCTCGACAAGGCCACGTCGAACCTACCCAAACGCAGTTATCTTTTGACGGTAAGTTATTTGTTTATAATCAGCGAGAGCAAAGAGACGGTCTCGCTGAATTTGTTATTCACGATGAACAAGCCTTTTCTTTTGCCGATAATGCTAAGCACTCTAGATATATGAACACATACGTTCAACCTTTGTACAAAAAGGTTCATAGAAACACAACTAGATCCGATGCACTCCGACAGTATAATGCTGCTAAAGCACGCCTGATCGATTATTTCGATAAATTTGACGGTAAAGTTAGTCTTACTTCTGATATTTGGCAATCTCCGTTTACTTTTGTTAGTTATACTTGTGTGACAGCCCATTGGATTGATGCAGATTGGATTATGCACAAGAGAATCATCGCTTTCGAGCTCTTTCCTTTTCCGCATGATGGAATGAACATTGCTACTATTATATTAAAAGCATGTACCACGTTTAAATTAAAGGATAAGATTATGAGTATTAGTTTTGATAATGCTTCTAACAATACAGCTGCTGTTGATGCTTTACAGGAGAGCCTCAAACCTGTACTTTCTGGTAAATTATTTCATGTTCGTTGTGTTTGTCATATAATTAATTTAATTGTTCAAGATGGTTTAGCTGCTGCAGGAGATATTCTTGTCAAAATGAGGGGTATGACAGCGTATGTTAATAGTTCGAGTCCGAGAACACAACAATTTAAAACGTTGTGTGTTGAATATAATATGCCTCGCAGGAGAGCAGTTACAGATGTGGTCCACAGGTGGAACTCTACATACCATATGCTTTTACACATTCTGGCATACAGAGAAGTCTATACGCATTTTCTACTAACCCAGTTCCCAGCCGGCTTGCCAACTCAAGAGGAATGGCAGATGGCCACATACCTAGCTGAATTTTTGGAGGTATTTTACACGTCTACCAATTTATTGTCTGGTACGTACTATCCCACCTCTCCTCTCGCTGTAATAGAAATTCTCAAGATGGCTACAATGTTAACAAAATGGAGATATATAGGACCCTTTGAGGAAATAGTAAAAGTGATGGATAAAAAGTTTAATAAATATTGGAGTGAACTGCCTGTTGTTTTTGCTGTTGCTACTTGTTTAGATCCTAGGTTAAAGTTGCATGGCGTGAACGTCTCGATACAAGAGATATCGATATTAATGTGCTACCCAGTAGAGGATACAACCGCACTCACAGCGAAAGTGAGCAAGACATTTGAGGAATTGTTCAACCTCTATCGTAATTCTGCTGACGTGCGCGGACGAGCTTCATCATCGACTGCTGAGAGGTATTATGCGCCATACCTTAAGGGCTTTGAACATCTAGTAGCAAGACAACTACCAGGTGAAGGTACTTCTAATTCGGCAGGTTCGTCTACTTTTTCCTCTTTTAATGAGATTGGTGTATATTCAAATACTGATCATTATTCTGATTTATCAATGCAAGAACAGGTTAATTTTAATTTGTTAAATTTTTGAAAACAAAATCAAAACATGTATAAAACTTTAGCCCAAATTGCACGGGATGTACTGCCAGTGCAAGCCTCCACGGTTGCTTCAGAGTCGGCATTTTCAGCGAGCGGGAGGGTTTTGGATGACAGGAGGAGTCGTCTTAACCCCGAGTCGCTCGAGCTATGTGTATGTTGGAAGGATTATCTTGATGCGAAATACCGCGAGCAAGATAAACCGATTGATGATAGGAAGAGCAGTGACTCGGATGTTGAAGTACTTCCGGATGATTAGGTAATTTCTTTTTATTTTCCTTCTCTTAAGTTTTAAGAATAAAATTTCTCACAAAATATAATTTTTTTCATATATATATATTTATATATGAGCTGATCCACTGCTAGTGCTGTTGGGCCGTCCGCCACATAATGTAGCGGACGATTTTTTCACCGTCCTCTACATTATGTAGCCGACGGTGAAAAAATTTGCTGTTGCGGCGGGCGATTTGGCCGTCCATTCTCGCCCGTGGACGGCCAGATCGCGCTAGCAACTTGGGTTAAGTTGCTAGCGCTAGCAGTGGATCAGCTCCTTTTTCTGTATATATATAAAAAAAAATAAGTAACTTCGCATGTTTGTTCCCAAGCCCGGATAAAAGAAGGAGGGCCTATAAACACATTTATCTTCAATTTTTATGATTTATAATGAAATAAAAGGATAAACATAAGATTCATTAAATTATGAATATTGGACATGCCTAGAGTACAATTTGCTTAAACAATAACAAAACATTACCATAATTAAAACCCTTACTTTGAATAACAAGAAAATGCCAAAAAAAATTAAAAAAATAAATTTTGGGCCCGGGCCTGGCCCAAGCCCGGCCCTAAATTTTGGGCCTAGGGCCTGGGCTTGGACTGGGCGCAGATATCACCGGCCTGGCCCAGTTGGCAGCCCCCTTGGCCCAGCCCTGGCCCGATTTGCTGGAGGCCCGATGGGCTTGGGCTGGGCCGGCCCAAGCCCGGCCCATTTGACACCTCTACATGAAATGTGAGCCTCAATTCTTCTAGTTACTTAAAAAGTTGCTCTTCGAATGGAACAATTTTGTAATATGTGTGGATGTTTAGATATAGACAAACAAAGCAGTCTTTGTGTGAGAATATATCAAAAAACAATGAAAATTGCAAACTCTATGTCAAATGCTTTTGTTTTCAATTTTTTGAAAACTGTAACTCTATCAAACGCCCAACAGTTTTTAAATAGGTAAATAAAAAAAATTCTTTTCAGTTTTCACAAAAAAAAGAGCTGTAAACTTTGTCAAACGCTACCCTCAGGCACAGACCTACTCTTTCGCCGGGGGGGGGGGGTTATGTACCCTTAGATTTGCGACTCTCTTTTTTTCTCTGTGCGACAGCTCTCACAGTCTTACCTTCACAGTCATAGCCTCACCCACTCGGCCACTCTAGAAAATTGTTGACGGCAGCAGCCAGCACATCAGAGTAACAGACACCCACCCCCGATGCTGATAGCAACAGTGGTCTATGAGACTCTCTCTCTCTCTCTGATAGTAGCAGCCACGATCTAGGGTTCTGACGAGTGATGACGGTAGAGTAGAGCCCATCATCCACGATCTAAGGTTCTGACAACCACCAACCACGTCTCTTTCAGTGATAGCACCGACTGGTGGTTGCAAACCCAAGATCTAGGGTTCTGATAGTCGTGGAACTGGAAGGAGATGACGAGTAGACCGGTGATGGCCATGAGGTATTCTTCTGTTCGAATCTAAGCAACGAGTGGCTACGGCGAAGCAAGGACTCCACCTGCGATCAAGAACCCACTGCCGGCGATGATCGTTGACCCGTACTAGTCATCGTTGACCCGTACTAGTCAATTAGTTAACTGCCCGAGATACACATTTTCAGATTAATTGATCATTTTCTTTCCTAATTGAGCATTGATTGATGATTTTCGGTTGTTAATTGAGCATTTCAGATTGTTAAATTGAGATATGTGACCTAAATTGGATTGAGATATGTGATCTAATTGGATTATTGATTGAGATATATGACCTAATTGGATTGAGATTGTCTATTGAACCAGTCCATTTTGGTTGTGTAGTATAAGACTTAATTGGAGTGTTGGATTGATACTAAAAATATGTTCTTGCTAGAGTAAGTATAGTGTAGGACTTTGTTAGTGTTTTGGGGTAAATTTTAGATACTAGTACAAATTCAACTCCTAATTTTGTTGGGTTAACATACGGTATCTCTGTTTAAAAGCAAAATGACTATGCCCAAAGCAAAGTACACCAAAAGAAGCAAATGGTACAGCTCCTTAAAACAAGAGATTACTTTGACAGAAACCGCCTTTAGAATTTATCTTTAACAAGAACTGCAATTGAACATGAGGTAAGATAAATAAAAATTGATAATTTTACTTCAGAATTGAACTAAAAAAACTCTAATGAATCAATCAATTTTAGAGTAAATTCATTTTTCAATTAAAAAAAAAAAGGAAGGCGCGTAAGGGCTTTACTTAAAAGAAAAATAATTGTGTCTTGCAAATATTAAATCGGCTCAAAATAAAAAGAAAACAGTGCAAATAAGCAGTAACTTTAAACATCAATATGGCACGTAAATCTCAAGTAAACCAAAATTATGAATCAAATGTTTTTTTTTTGCTTATGAATGTTTTTTAGTTGCTTATGAATGAAATGTTTTTTTTTTCAGAATAGAAAAGTTTTTTAAAAATAAAGCAAAGTTGTCTAATAAGAATCCTCGTAGTCTAATAAGAATGAGTGTAGAAATCCTAATACTATTTAACAGTCTCAAATTCCAATCGTAACGAACAAGGCTCCTATTGTGCATCATAATGTTAATTCTGGGCATTCAAGCAAAGTTAGATGAGTTCAACTCTGACGAGTTTATTGTAGATCTCGAGTTGCGTCCGAATATTTTAGATTATGGTCTTAATATTCGAGATAAGTTCTATGAGCGTATTGGTTGAAAGGTCCTTGCCAACCTCGTCACTGCAATTTTTCATTTACACAATTTGGAACTCAATCTCATTGATTTGTTTCTTCTTGGTTTGACATTTATAATACAAGTTGGTTGGAGTATAGTGTAGCAAAATATGAGGCATATTATTTATGTTGCTACTTATTTGGAAGTGCTCATTGGGAACAAGGGGGTGGTGGTACTTTTGTCAACCATGATTTTAAAGATTGGAGAAAGAAGGATAAACTCCAAAAACATGTTGGAGAAGTTGGTAGCGTGCAACCTTGCTTTAACGAAGTGTCAAGCCTTTGATAACCCTAAGCAGATTATTGAAGTAGTTTTGTCCAAGCAACCAGATGAAAGTAAGATTCAATACCGTACTCGCTTAACTGCATCGATTGATGTCATTTGGTTGTTTTTACGTCAAGGCCTTTCCATAGGCATGATGAATCTAACAAATCTGAGAATCAAGAAATTTTTTTAGAACTTTTAGAGTTCCTTGTTGATCACAATAAAAGCGTGAAAAAAGTTGCGTTGTCAAATGCTCCTTAGAATCTGAAATTGACATCACCAAAAGTTCAAAAAGAAATTTTTAGTGTCATTACCGGAGAAATAAGAGATGCAATTGTTGGAGACATGAAAATCGAATTATTTTTCATTTTAGTTGACGAGTGTCATGATGTTTCAGTTAAAGAATAAATGGGAGTTGTCTTGAGATATGTGGACAAAAGTGGATGTGTGATTGAACGTTTTCTTTACCAGTGCCTTATCATTCAAAGACACGATTGACAGTTTATTTTCAAGGCATGTATTGAGCATTTCAAGAGTTCATGGACAAGGCTATGATGGCGCAAGCAATATGCAAGGTAAATTAAAATGGTCTTAAAACTTAAGTCAAAGGGAGAATGAAGTGCTTAATATATTCATTGCTTTGTTCATCGACTTCAGCTAACTCTTATAGCCGTTGCAAAAAAAAACATTCTCAAATTTCATTACTCTTTAATTTGGTTGCTAAGCTAGTAAATACCGTGGGTCTTTCATGCAAACGAAAAGACGCTCTTCGAGTAAGTGAAGCTGTTAGACTTGCTCATGCCCTTGAGAATGATGATATCGTCAGTGGTTGAGGTTTAAATCAAGAAAGTAGCATCAAAAGAGCAGGAGAGATCCGTTGGGGATCACATTACGGTGCATTATTGAATATGATTCATATGTTTGCTTCATGATTGGTGTGCTTAACAGGTTGTTAAGGATGCTACAAATTATGATCATAGAGATGAAGCATTGAGTCTTTTGAATTCGGTACCAACTTATGATTTTGTCTTCAACATGCATTAGATAAAAAAAAAACATTTTGGGGATGACAAATGAACTTTCACAGGCCTTAAATAAGAAAGATCAAAACATTATGAATGCAATGAAGTTGATAAGAATAACAAAACAACAATTGCAGAGCTTGAGAGATCATGAGTGGAAAGACTTGCCGGAAGAGATCTCACAATTTTGTGTAAAACACGATATTGACGTATTGCACATGGTTACGAGGTTTGTAGCCCCGGGCAAATGAAAACATAATGCTGAAGAAGGTACAAATTTTTACCAGTATCGTGTTGATACTTCTTTTATGGTGGTTGATTTGCAAATCAGTCAGTTGAATAATCATTTCAGTAAGGTAACCACAGAGTTGCGTATTTGTATGGCATGTCTCGATCCAAATGATGATTTTTCTACTTTTAATAAGCCAAAATGGATACATCTTGCACAGTTTTATCTGCAACCTTATCCCAATAGAGCTTAAGGTACTTGAAAGTCAGCTCGAGACTTATATTATGCATGTACGCTTCTATAAAGAACTTTATTATGTCAAGGGAATTAGTGAACTTGCTATACTTTTACATGTTGTAGCTGCTACTGTGGAAAGAGCTTTTCTGTAATAAAGATAATAAAGACTTGACTTCGGAATCGCATGGGAGATGAATAGATGAATGATAGCTTGGTTTGTTACATTAAGGAAAAATGTTTTCAAAACTATTAGGATTGAGGCTATCAAGCGCTACCAATCTTAGGCGCCTCATCGAGTAGTTATTTAGTGCTTTCATTTATAAACACTGAGATATATAATTTGTATTCGCTTCTTTTGTGTTTTAAAGAGTCTTTAGTGGCTCTCATGAAACTTAGTAAGACCTTCTGAATACTTTTTAGTATGTTTTTTGTGTATTATCGAAAAGTACACTGTTTTTTTGTACTATTTTACTTATAAAAAAATTTACTGATTTCAATGTATTTTTAGTACCCCGTGAGATGAAATCCTGATTCCACCACTGGCTTTGAAGTTGGGGGGAAAGCACATCTTGCATTACCGTGCATGCTTCAATGCAACTGAACTTGTTTTGTTTCTTCATATTGGATAGGTGTTCAAATATCTAGCCCAAAGGAAGCATTTTGGTAATTACTTGGTGTACCTGATAAAATAGGAAAATTTTGCCAAGTCTCTTGTTACAAAGTTTCATAAAAAGTTTTAAAATTTGATCACGTGTTAAATATGTTATTAAATGCCGATAAATTTTGAAGTTGCCGGGCTTATGTATACAAGAAAATTCTAACCATATAAAACTTGCCATATGGCATTAAGTTGGTTTGTCAAAAAGTAAGTTTTTAGCAAGTGAGCAAATGACACATGTCATTTGAAGGGTTGGCAAGTGTCGTACAAAATGATAAGTGGACAAATTTATTACAGATTGTCAAATTTATCTTCACAGTAACTTGAGCAACTGACACCCCTGCTACTTCTTTGTTTTCCAGAGAAAAACAAAAAAGTGATAATTATTACTCCCTCGGGTCCTAAAAAATTGATTAGATTTTTTTTGAGACCGTCTCAAAAAAATTGATTACTTTCAAATTAGAAAAGATTCTGTAGGTATTTTTATATATTTACTATTTTTATACTTTTTTATTCTATTTCTCTCACCACATTTAATTATTTACCAACTCATTTTCTCTTTCTTGGCCCACCACTTTATATTTTTTTATTCTATTTCTCTCTCCACATTTAACACTCTACCAATCAATTTACTCTCGCATGGCCCACTCTCTTCCCCCCTCCTTTCTAAAAGGTAAATGAGAAAGACACACAATATATAACATAAATCCTTAATATACATGTAAAGTCAAATGGATTGATCTTTAAGAGACAAGGGAGTATCTCTCTAAAACGAAACAAAAGAAAAGATGAATGAGATAGCAGTTATATTCTATTCTCAAAAAAAAAAAAATATCAATCACATCTATGTCCTTTGACATCTAGAGAAGACAAGAGAAAAAATATTATGGACTACAGGTGCTAAAGCTTTGAAAGAACTTTTTCAATAAAGCATTCGATGCCAAGAGAAAGCTTCAAGCAATCTATTACTAGGCGATTGTTCGCCTGAAATCTCACAAAAATATAGACTTTTTTGGGAATTATCCTGTCAGGGCCTCAAATGGACATCACAAATTTGTTATTTTCTCACATCATTTCAAGAAGAGCATCATTTGATTCAAGATCATGCCACGGCGATTTGATATCACAAATTGCTGTCTTTTGACACTACTTTGAGGAGATTGTGCCATTTATTCTGGAACAAAATTTCGCTGCTGACCAGGGAGCAGCTTCTTCCTGCTACTCTGCCACGTGGCAGCTTCTGAGTGGTCCACCTATTCGGCCGCATTTTCATCCCAAGTGAGGAACCTTGCTTCAGTTAACGGAGGATTGCTGTCAAAGCACATCCCTGCAATCTCGGCAGACATTCGGTGAAGAGAAGATGTTATGAGGTAGGTCTCTCTCTCTCTCTCTCATCTTCTTCCTCCCGAATCAAAAGTTATTTTGGTGCTGGTTATTTTGATGCCCAGATGAGTGATTCGGGCATCAAGTACCCATAGTCGACTACCAATGGCTATTAGGCGATTGAAGTGAATCAAAGAGCAGCTGTTTGAAGAAATGCTCGGATTCGTTGCAGTAGTTCTGCTTTTACCGAGTCAGGAACAAAAGCTGCATGAACACAGGGAATGTTAGCTTATAAAAAGCTGGAAACCAAGAATGTAACGCATAAAGGTGAATAAAACAGTACATAAAGTTTTGGTATTTTATACCTGTTAGCAGTAACTGGGCAGGTAAGAACAGTCTACTTTCATTGTATTTTCCTGTCAGACTATGGACTTGATGGTAGCAAGCAAGCATGACTGATGGTAGCCAAAACACCAAAAGCAATATTTATAAAAACTAGGAGTGTGAAATCTCGATGTTGAGAACTTTTACAGGTAGGAAGAAATTTCTTTTCTAACACATCTGTATACAGGGGCAAATAATTTAAGCAAATTATTAAGCTGACATGTCTGGTGAATCTACTATGTCGTTACTACACCATCCCTGGAACAAAATCATATCCAAGATACTTCACTGATGAGGTGAAGATGCATTTGCCAGTGAAAGTGCTATAATTTGGTGCTGGTTATTTTGATGCCCAGATGAGTGATTCGGGAGGAAGAAGATGAGACGAGAGAGAGAGAGAGAGACCTACCTCATAACAGCTGCTCTTCACCGAATGTCAGCCGAGATTGCAGGGATGTGCTTTGACGGCAATCCTCCGTTAACTGAAGTAAGGTTCCTCGCGTGGGCTGAAGATGCAGCCGGACAGGTGGACCACTCAGAAGCTGCCACGTGGCAGGGTAGCAGGAAGAAGCTGCTCCCTGGTTAGCAGCGAAATTTTGTTCTTTATTCTGGAAGTACGCCGTCAGGCCTTCGAGTCAAACAACTTGTATCGGTGGTTGTTAGGCAGTTGAGCAAAACATAGGTTTACAAGAACTTATTCCCGTGGTTGTTATGCAGTTGAGCGACCATTAGTTTTAAATCTTAAGGGGAAGAAGAACAAGGCTAAAATCATAAGGAAAAGAAGAAAGAAAATTTAATTAATGCTCCTGATACTACAACATCACGCTTATTATTATGCATATTGTTTCGTAACTACAAAGTGAAAAATAGCAAGTCAATAAAAAGCACTCAAACGGCAGCAAGAGGATGAACAGCTTGAATAGCTTCTCACAACTGGTCGCACTGGGTTGGTATGAAGGACAAGGTCTCCTTATCAAGATCATGAAGCACAACCATATTCTGCTGTTGGGTGTTACCAAATATCGACATACCACTCGAACTTCCCATAGCCAAGCACATTAAGCCCATACTCGAATCAGCAATCATGTAGTTTTCAGCAGGCAACTCCAAATCCGCTCCATCAAAGTTAAACACCAAATTTGGAACCTCTATGTCGTTGGCATTGGAAGGTAATGTGAAGCAAAGATCCAGCCCGGTTGAACCCGAGTCGTCGACCGAGAGTTTTGTCTTAGAAACGAACGCTTTCTTCACCAAATCGAAAGCACTTTGTTCCAAGTACGTTATGGTAGTACCAGAATCAATGATCATGCCACCACTACCGTCATTGTTGAGTGCAAAAGTGCCTTTTTTGATGGGTAACTTAGTCCCACCAATGGTGATTCCTTCAAGAGAAAGATAATAAAAAGATGGCTGTGATGGGTTCTTAATCAAAGGTGTGGTTTTGATGGCATTGCTTGAGCCCGACGTGTTCACACTCGATGCTAGTGACCCCATTAGAAGTGTGCTACTTTTGGAATCATCAACAGATGTTAGACAGTATGAAAACTTGGGCTCGCTTAGTTGCGAAACGAGGGACAAGGGTCCGCGCCCAAGTCCTACCAGTCCTGCACCTTGGGTGAATCCACTTCCCTCGTTATCCTCACCGCAACCAAACCCAATATTTGGAACGGCGACTTTCCCAAACGTGAAAGTCTCGGTTCCCAAAACGCCTTGCGTGGACGAATAATCTCCGTAAGCGTAAAGATATTCGCATCCGTCACTGCAAGATGAGGTTGGCAAAGCTTCACAAAGCGCGCTTTTGCACGATAGCTGAGAAAAAGAAGATGATTTCTTTGGATCAAAGATTGGCGTAGACTGGTCGAAACACTGTTCACAAGGCTTACACTGAGTCCAGATCAAATCGCTCCCGGTATCCATTATGGCAGGATAGGATTCCGGCGGCGTGCCAATGGATAACTCCATGAGAAACTCCCCACTCCCCGCATGAACTGGGGACTGAACATCGGACTCTTCTGATGCTGCCAAAGAAGACATTCTACTCAGCCTCTGCATCCGGTGCTGCCCGCGCTTCATTGCATGCTGTAAATGCTCAAATTTGGTGAAGTTCTTTTCCGAATCGATGTGCTTGAGAGTGATTCGGAACCCAGTTTCCGCTGCAGAATGATTCAGAGCACGCATTGAAGTTGAATAGGATGGTGCGACAAACAAGACTGATATAGCCAGTGCTATAAGTATCTTCCAAGCCATGAGTAAACAAAATGTCTGTGTGGATGAATGCAAATGGTGAAGGAAATGGTCTAGCTAGGCAGAAACGAGGGAGAAGATGGAGGGAGAGTAGGAAGGATAATAGGAAGGCCTAGCCCTTTCAACATCAGAGGGTAAGATATCACCCACCTTATGTCGCAAATTCAGCCTGGTCACAGGGGAGGTGGTTGGGAAAAATGAGGGATCTCCAGTGGCACAGCCTTTGTTAGGTGAAACGCCTCAAACGTTGGATTTGCTGACTTGTGCAACAAGTATTAGCCATGTCTGTCCCCCTGATCCATCATTTATGGTGGTGATTGCACTCACCGTGTTAACTCCCCTGATACATATTTTCATTGCTTAATGATATGTTCATTTAATATTTGGCATAATTACACTCTGAACCCTATTTTATTCTTTAAATTTTAGGGGTAAAATTCTGACGTCTATCACTTACTTCCAAAACCTTATGGTTTACAATGGATTGCAATTATTGGAATTTACGAATGTCACATGTATATATTCACTTTCTTAGGCAAATTGCATGTTTATCATTATAATATGATAACAAAAAAAGACACAAATCTTCTTGGGTACTCCCTTCGTGTACAAGGCTAACCACCCATTTCTCTTTTAAATGCGTTTAATTAAGATAATTGTCATTTAGCTACCCTCAATGCAAAAGTATACCCCCTTTCTACGGTACTGAAAATGCTAACCACACCATTAGCGCCACAAATGAAAAATAAGAACCGTTATCTTCTACAACCACGTGCACTCGTGTGAGGAAGAATATCATAGCTGTTATTACTGTAGTGGAAATTTCAATCTAAATCTAGCTAATTCACTAAAAAAGCAAATTTAGTGACTTTTTTATTTGTAGGTCTTTTAATAGTTATTGACAACATATGAAGTTAGCTAGTCCCAAATCACTGTGAACATATTAATTCTCATGTTAGTGTAGGAAAACCGAGGCATCGTAAGCTGGAAGCAATGTCAGATTGCAGAGGTTGGCAGTCTAACTCGTTTACTAAGACCAGTGAACTATGGATTGCGAGAGACGATGTGGTATGTTTGTCTCTCTTCCAAGCATTGTTGGAATCAAAAGTAGGTTAGTGGTCTGATTCTTCTGAAGCGAGAGAGGGAGAGACAGAGACAGAGACAGAGACAGAGACAGAGAGGCGTAGAGGGCCTTACAACAAACACAGCCATATTACTTGCTCCGAAACCTCTCTCTCCTCTCTAGCGACTAAAGAAGAAAAGCTCCGAGTCCAAGCACCATCACCGCCGGCCATGGTGGTGGATCTTCATTTTATAGTCTATATCTAGGAACGGTAAGCTCTAGATCTGAAAAAAAGATCGATTTTTCTATAATCCTTGCCCTTTCTGCCAATTTACCTTTTATACTGTTTGGTGATGAATTAGTTTCAGCGATATGGCACTGTTCTGAAGTCTGAGTATTTATTTTTCCACTTAGGTTGCATGTTAAATTGGGAACCCACTTACCGAGACACATCCGGAAATTATCAAAATTCAAACTCTTATGTCATTATCTCAATCATGTGTCACGTGCTGCTAATTGAACAAAGAAAATCCTAAAATCCTGATTTTTGACCTTAGAACATAAGATTAAATTGTTGCATGTGGGTGCACACTCATTGGGATCCTGCCCAAGGGAGCCGCCGAGTGGGTACACATTCTTGAGGCAGCCTACCTTGGCACCCTACGGGGATTGCACCGATCTCCGAGCCTCCTTCCGTCAACATTCCCTCCCATAAACATTTTCTTGTAGCCTCCCACCTAGGGAGGCATGCCCCCCCTTAGGTAGCAAGCAGGTGGGAGGTGGTTTATGTTGGATGGCAAGTAGGGATGGCAAAAAAATCCGTACCCGCGGATATCCGCCCCGCCCCGCCCCGATAGGGGCGGGTTATTTTGACTTTGACCGGGGCATGGGGCGGGTATGGTATTTTTTTTTAAAACCCGCAACGGGTTAGGGTCGGGTATGGTATACCCTTAAATCCGCCCCGTGATCCGACCCGCCCCGCCCCGGTGTACCCTAGTTCTTTAGTTAATCTTAGCCGTACCCTAATTATTTAGTTGATCTTAGCCGTCCATAGGATACCATATATATATATATATATATATATATATATATATATATATATATATATATATATATATATATATATATATATATATATATATATATATATATATATATATATATATATATATATATATATATGTTCCTTGTTTTGTTTCTTGCAAACCTTAAAATCCCTAAAATCCCTAATCTGTGCGGCACTGCGGCTGTGCCTACTGCCTTCTCACTCTCACGGCTGACGGCTCTCCACTCTCAGCTGACTCTCTGCTTCTCCAGTCTCCAGTCTCCACGGACCACCGCAATAACGCACGGCGGTCGACGCACGGCCACTCTCCACCGGACATCCACGAATTGAAGACGGCCACTCTCCACCGGCCTTCTCATTCTCACGGCTGACGGCTCTCCACTCTCGGCAGGCTCTCTGCTTCTCTAGTCTCCAGTCTCCACGGACCACCGCAATACCGCACGGCGGTCGGCGCACGGCCACTCTCCACCGGACAGCCACGAATTGAAGACGATCGTTGAGGAAATCTGCGTTCAGGACCTCAGGTAATCAATCTCTCTCTTCCATGTTTTGTTCATCTTTGATTATTTGTAGATCTTCTTCTTGAAGGAGAAAATCTTTCCTGATTCACAAGTTAAAACTTACAAATTCACAAGTTCTTCATTGACCCAAAATGTCAAGTGCAAGGACTGCTTGGCAAATGCGTTCTCTAAAGATCTTGAGCCATGTAAGATGTTAGCCACAACGATCGGAGTCTTTCTACCGAGCATGACAGAGTTGCCTCTACAATTTCGAATGGCACAAGCCCAATTCAGCAGTTCCACCAGTTTCTCCTCTTTGCCCTATATTCTTATGCATCACACATCCCCTATCTAAGCAAAAATGAAGAGAACAGAACAATGATCCATGGTCACAGTACTCAGTTGCATTCCCTTACAAGACAAAGTGATTTATGCTGACTGTTGAGAAGAACCTACTGCCATGCAGTCTGTAGATAAGAGACATGCAGGCTAAACTTTTTCTCCTAATCCCCATTAATTCAACTCCCATTTTGACCTTTGTTGTTACTACGAATCTAATTCAATTTTTGTGTATTACAAACTTCGTTTTAAATTAAGCTAATTCTGAAAAAGGATCTAAATTTGAGAATGGATGAATTATCACATTGCAGTTTTGGTGTTATACAGTGCAAGTTTTGGTGACACAGGTGCAAGTTTTGGTGTTATACATGTTTAAAAAGAGTGAAATGTTTGCAATACCAAGTAGAACATGTCGGATCGGGTCGGGTTGGTTATGGGTTTTTACGTGCTACAGCGGGGAACGGGGCGGAACGGGGAGGGTTCGGGGTTCCTAAATCTACATAGGATCGGTTATGGTATTTAACATAAATAACCCGGACCGGGGCGGGGCGGGGCGGGGCAAAGTTCACTGAATAGCGGGGCGGGTTCGGATTTTGTAAAATCCGACCCGCCCCATTGCCATCCCTAATGGCAAGCTCCAATTAATATGAGTTCTTTTGGACTTCTGTTCTTTTGGACTTCTCTAACTAGAAAACTTTAATAAAGTAAAATCAGATAAAATGGGAGCTTTGAATAAATTATTAATCAATGTTACAAACTGTGCGCCCAAGACAGTAGGTAACTTGGAGCTTTGAAAAAATTAATAATCAATGTTACAAACTGTGTGCCCAAGACAGTAGGTAACTTGTACCAACAAATGGATTGGCCTAATGGAAACAGAGGCCTCTATTGTTAGAAGGTAAAAGCAAAGCATTCAAAGAATGTGTGAGGAAAGAAAGAAAAAGATATAAGAGACTTGAAGTCAGGTCATGTTGTTGAGTTGAGTTGTATGCTATGCCTCCCGATAATCTTTCTTTCTTCTTTTATTTTACTTGTTGATAACCCTTAACTCCTGTCGGCTTATTTTGATTTATTTTGAAAAGAAAATGGATGTCCATATCTTTTACAACCGTTAATGTCGATCATTTCTCTGTTATCGACAGCTATACCAATTTTCGTTCAGTGCCTTTAACACGAATTGTCCACGTGTTGCCGTCGTGGGCAGACCCCACGTTCTATGAAAACCTAAGTTGTCATAAATTGTTTTCCGTCATTATCTAAACCCTCGTAAACTGCCACTACATCATCAGTAATGATGTATTACTCTCTAACTCTCCTATATTTGATCAGCATAACCTCTTTGTCTTTTCATGCAATGTCCATTATCTATTAGCCACAGTTGAGCTAGACTTTACAGGTCAACATTGCTCCCTTCGACTCATGTGAAGTTTAATCTTACAAGTTAATTGAATTACTTAAGTTTTGAGCAGTTATATACTATCACTCCACTATTAGAAATATAACCTTGACTTTGTACATGCATATTACATTTATGATGGTGCATGTAGGTGCATATGTTTAGGTGCATGAATTATGTATGTTCTTGAGTCTTTTCATTTTTGTTCATGTATGGTGTATCTAGACAATAGTATTGTTATTAATGTGGTGTTTCTAGAATTGTAACTTGGGTACTATATAAACCCATGTACTAAACCATTTTGTAAAGCAAGTGAGTTCAAGTAATAGAAGTCCTCTTTCCTCTTCTCTCTAAGTGTGCTTGTGAGTGACCAATTTTTCTATCAAAGTGGTATCAGAGCCTTGTTATTTTTGAGAAGATTACCATGAGTTGTATGAATTCGCTTCCATCGTCCCCACGCCTCACAAAAGAAAATTATGACAATTGGGCAATTCGTATGAAAGCCCTACTTGGATCTCAAGGTGTGTGGGAGAGTGTTTGCAAAGGCTATGAGGAGCCCCAAGATGAAGCCACCTTAACTCAAAACCAAAAGAATGCTTTAGAGAAGAGTAGAATGAAGGATCAACTTGTCGTTTATCTCATCCATCAAGCTTTGGATGAATCCATGTTCGTGAAGGTGGCAAATGCATCGACCTCCAAGGACACATGGGAGATACTAGAAAACTCTCACAAGGGAGTGGACAAGGTGAAGAAGGTTCGTCTTCAAACTCTTAGAGGCGAGTTTGAAGCTCTTCACATGAAGGAGTCGGAATCCGTTACCGACTATTTCATGAGAGTTTTGGCAATTGTGAATCAAATGAAGAGAAATGGTGAGGACGTGCAAGATGTTCGCGTCATTGAGAAAATTCTCCATTCTTTAGACCACAAATTTGAGCATGTGGTTGTGGCTATCGAGGAGTCGAAGGATTTAGACGCCATGACAATTGATGAATTAAGTGGGTCGTTATGTGCCCATGAAGAACGGATGAACAAGAGTAAGCATGAAGAGGTTGAACATGTCTTACAAGCAAAGCTCTCTCTACAAGACAAAGGAGAACCACAAGGTCGTGGTGAAAAAACCCAAAGAGGGCGAGGCCAAGGTCGTGGCCGAGGCCAAGGAATAGGACAATGGGGTGGACGTAATCCATCCAATGAAAGAAAAAGCCAAAGCTCTTCAAGAGGTCGTGGTCAAGCAAGAGGGAGGGGAAGAGGAAATTACGCAAAACGGAATGAAAAAAGGTATGACAAATCACATGTAGAATGTTACTCTTGTCATAAGAATGGTCACTATTCTTGGGAATGTGAAAACAAAAGATTAGAAGAGAAGGCAAACCTTGTTGAAAACAAGGAAGAAAATGAGGAGCCCACTTTGTTGTTAACACTCAAAGAGGATGAAGAAAGAACCAAAAGTTCATGGTACCTTGACAATGGTGCAAGTAATCATATGTGTGGAGACAAAAGCATGTTTGTGATGCTAGATGAAAATATAGGTGGAGATGTTACTTTTGGAGATTCTTCCAAGATCCAAATCAAAGGAAAAGGTAACATTTTGGTTTACTTGAAGAATGGTGAGCATAAGCTTATTTCTGATGTTTATTACGTGCCAAAATTGAAGAGTAATATTTTGAGTTTGGGGCAACTCTTAGAAAAAGGCTATGAAATTCATATGAAAAATCGTAGTCTTTTCCTAAGAGACCAAAATGCTAACTTGCTTGCCAAAGTATCTATGTCAAGGAATAGAATGTTTTTGTTGGATCTCAAGATGGTTGGACCCAAGTGTTTGAAGGCATGTGCAAAAGATACAACGTGGCGTTGGCATATGAGATTTGGGCACTTGAACTTTGTAGCACTCAAAGCTTTAGGTGAGAAGAAGATGGTGAAAGGGATACCCTGGATAAATATTCCCAATCAATTGTGTGAAGCATGCCTTCTTGGTAACCATGCAAGGAAATGTTTTCCAAAAGAAGCAAGTTCAAGAGCAACCAAGCCACTTCAACTAGTTCATGCGGATGTTTGCGGACCAATCAAGCCTTCTTCTTTCGGTAAAAATAATTACTTCTTGCTTTTCATTGATGATTTTAGTCAAAAGACTTGGGTCTACTTTCTAAAGAAAAAATCTGAAGTTTTTGGGGCATTTAAGAATTTTAAAGCACTTGTTGAAAAAGAAAGTGGCTATGAGATAAAGTCTTTAAGGTCGGATAGAGGAGGCGAATTCACTTCAAATGAATTTAATAAATTATGTGTATCACATGGTATTCGTCGTCCTTTAACGGTTCCTAGAATGCCACAACAAAATGGCGTGGCCGAGAGGAAGAATAGAACAATCTTAAATATGGCTCGAAGCATGTTAAAAAGTAAGGAGATGCCTAAAGAATTTTGGGCCGAAGCTGTGGCTTGTGCAGTTTATGTGTCAAATCGATGCCCCACCAAAAGTGTCATGGATCAAACACCCCAAGAAGCATGGAGCGGGGTGAAGCCAAGTGTTGGTCATTTGCGAGTATTTGGAAGCATTGCCTATGCACATGTGCCCGATCAAGAAAGGAGCAAGCTTGATGATAGAAGCAAGAAATATGTTTTTATGGGCTATGACTCGAGCTCTAAAGGTTATAAACTTTATAACCCTAATGATGGAAAGATTATGGTTAGTAGAGATGTTGTGTTTAATGAAGAAGGATCGTGGAATTGGAATTCTCAAGATGATAGTTCTTATGATTTCTTTCCATATCCCATTGAAGAAGATCATGAAAGTGAAGCATCTTTGGAGCCTATTACTCCACCTTCGTCGCCACCTCATCCAAATGAGCCTTTGTCATCCGAAGGGAGTTCAAGCGAAAGGCCACAAAGAATGAGAAGTCTCCAAGATCTATATGATGAAACTGAAGGATTAGACAATATTACTTTGTTTTGTCTTTTTGCAGATATTGAACCAATAAGCTTTGAAGAAGCTGTGAAAGACAAGAATTGGAGACAAGCTATGGATGAGGAGATTCAAGCCATTGAAAAAAATGAAACTTGGGAGCTAGACAATCTGGCCAAAGGACAAAGACCAATTGGAGTAAAGTGGGTGTTCAAGGCAAAGAAAGATGCCAAAGGCAAGGTAGAAAGATACAAGGCAAAACTTGTAGCTAAAGGCTATAGTCAAAGGAAAGGGATCGATTACGAGGACGTATTTGCTCCCGTTGCGCGTTTGGAGACAATAGGATTGCTGATTTCGTTGGCAGCACATAAAAATTAGAAGATTTACCAATTGGATGTGAAATCCGCTTTCCTCAATGGTATTCTCAAAGAAGAAGTCTACATTGAACAACCCAAGGGATATGAAGTCAAAGGAAAAGAAGATAAGGTTTTGAAGTTGAAGAAAGCTCTTTACGGCCTAAAGCAAGCACCAAGGGCGTGGAATAGCAGAATTGACAGATACTTTCAAGAGAATGGATTTGTGAGATGTCCCCATGAATATGCACTTTATGTTAAAGCGCATAAAAACGGAGATGTTTTATATGTTTGTCTCTATGTGGATGATCTAATCTTTACAGGTAATAACCCAAGCATGTTTGATGAGTTCAAGGATGCTATGGCTCGTGAATTCGACATGACGGACATGGGGCTCATGTCTTATTATTTGGGACTTGAGGTAAAGCAAATGAAGGATGGAATTTTTATGTCACAAGAGGGTTATGCAAAGGAAGTCTTGAAGAAGTTCAAAATGCTTGATTCCAAACCAGTGAAAACACCCATGGTATGTGGAGTTAAATTGAGAAAATTTGATGATGGAAAAAAGGTAGATTCTACATTTTTTAAGAGTCTCGTGGGAAGTCTAAGGTACTTGACTTGCACAAGGCCTGGCATTCTTTTCTCCGTTGGACTAGTGAGCCGTTTCATGGAAGCTCCATCCTCGATCCACATGAAGGTAGCTAAGCGAATACTCCGCTACCTAAAAGGTACTCTTGCTTTTGGATTATTCTATAAATCCTCTAGCAATTGTGAGCTGTTGGGTTATTGTGATAGCGATTTTGCCGGAGATATAGACGATAGAAAAAGCACAAGCGGTTTTGTGTTTTTCATGGGAGATAATGCAATTTCATGGAGTTCGAAGAAACAACCTATTGTGGCAATATCAACTTGTGAGTCCAAGTATGTTGCTGCTACTTCTTGTGCTTGCCATGCTATTTGGATTAGAAGGTTGTTAAAGGAACTTCGTTTACCACAAGTGGAGGCTACCAAAATTTTAATTGACAACAAATCTGCTCAAGCTCTAGCACAAAATCCTGTCTTTCACGAACGAAGCAAGCATATAGATACGAGGTATCATTTCATCCGAGAGTGCATTGCCAATAATCAAGTACAACTCAAGTTCATCAAGTCACTTGATCAAATTGCTGATATTTTTACCAAGCCCCTCAAGTATGATATTTTTCACAAGATGCGGACCCTACTTGGAGTTGTCAAGAAAGTCAAGTTTAAGGAGGAGTATTAGAAATATAACCTTGACTTTGAACATGCATATTACATTTATGATGGTGCATGTAGGTGCATATGTTTAGGTGCATGAATTATGTATGTTCTTGAGTCTTTTCATTTTTGTTCATGTATGGTGTATCTAGACAATAGTAGTGTTATTAATGTGGTGTTTCTAGAATTGTAACTTGGGTACTATATAAACCCATGTGCTAAACCATTTTGTAAAGCAAGTGAGTTCAAGTAATAGAAGTCCTCTTTCCTCTTCTCTCTAAGTGTGCTTGTGAGTGACCAATTTTTCTATCATCCACTACTCAATAGAATTGAGTTGTAATAGGACTCTTGATTCTGATTTAAACTAGGACTCCTCTATCAAAATTATACCTTCATTCTAATCTTTTACTTCCTCCTTGCATACCGGTGATTTTTCTAATCACTTATCACACGTCCTTTACAACTATGTGAAAGAAGAAATCAACCCTGAAAGGCGATGAAGGGACAGGTGTTCCTTTTTCGGCTCACCCTGGTGGGGCGTAGGAGAGCTTAGGGATCACATTGCTCTTATGGATCCTCATGATCTGATTAAAGCTAGGAAGAGCTCTAAACCTCTTAGCCCTCACATATTAAGGCCCTCTTTTAGAGATGGGACCTCTCTTTATCTGGGTATCCTGTGGATGATTCAGAAACCATGTTGCTTCATGAACTCCACTTGGAGTGGGTCGGATGGTCGACCAGTGGCCTACTGATTTGATCTTGGCCCACTGTCCTTGAACCTGACTGGGAAGCATGGATTGATCGACCATCAGCTATTTATGCCGACCAAAAGAAAACTTGAGGAATTTTCCAACTGAAAAGTAGATAGATGGCTTTTGGCCACATCCTTCTATTTACGCTCTACTAGCCTTCAAGTTTAGGGCAAAGATGATGGCTCCCACCATCTACGACATATCTACCCTAACTGGGCTTCTACCGATTGGCGAACACGTGAATGCCTTGGCCAACCATAACCCTTTGGTTTAGCTTTTGAAGCTTCCCAAGTACCTCAAAAGTACTCGGAGGTTTTCACTCGGTGGTGCAGGAGTGACAGCAAGACTGGGAAGCCAGATATCAATGAATTGGCTGCCTTTTATGGATCTGGCTATCGAGGCATGTGTTTTTTTGTAGCGAGCCTATCGATTATGAAAAAGTACATAACTATGGCCATCGCGCTGGTTCATTAGGAAGGTATATGCCTTGCTCCTTTGGTTTCGAGTAATTTGTATAGGGCAATGTATAGCATGGTTAAGAAAAAGATTCACTAGAGTGTGGATGGCCCTTTCTGATCTGTTTAGTTATGGCTCCAAGCCTATTTTCCAGAATTTTTGCTAACAATTCCTCCTACTTCTATTCCCCACCTCGCATATGGCCATCAATTATTCTTTGGTGAAATTGATTCTCACACCTTTAAGTTTTGTTTTTTATTCTTCTTTGACTTTGCTGAGATTCTGGGGGAACCTTTCCTTGCTCAATCTTTTGGTCCTGCTTGGTTTTGAAAATTGCCTTCCTTCATATCGGATAATATGTCCCCCTCAAGGCAGGAGTTCATAAGAAGCATTTAGGCAGTTTTTCCATTCGGGAGACTTTTGCACGTCGCTGGCCAAATAAGTAACAAACCTTCAGGAACTTGTAGCTTTGAGAGATACGCTCCTTCTCAATTTGTCCATCAATTTGGGTTAATCCAAGGGATCCCTGCTCTATTTTTCATCAATGAAGGTTTTGCTTAGCCTAGAGAGACTGAAGATGTTGACAGTCAATCACATTAAGGCCATCGACCAAAACGTGGATCACTGCAGAAGTTTATAATTAAAAACTTTGAAAACAAGACCTCCATGGGCGTAAATGGTTTTGATCCATGGAATCGAAGCAAAGTTTACTTGCTCTATACCAACAGTGTCTGATCAGCCTGTCCATCGACAATGCCAAAGGCCATGGTGAATGTTAAATTGTACTTTGTCTTCCTTTACCTTCAATTCCGATTATTCTTTTTGGTGAAGGGATTAGTCAGGCTCTATCTGCCAAGGGTAAAAGAAAGACAAATATAAGAGATGTTCCTCGAAGAGCAAAAGTGAAGAAGGAAATGGCACCCGACATCCGAAGACAGATGAAGAGTCAATCTGCTCTGACCATCGATGACATGCCAATCGAATATATGGAAAAGTTGATTCCAGAAGCTGTCGAAGAAGAAGAAGAAGAAGAAGTTACCATTCCTCTTGCTACTGAAAGAACGGAAAAGGTAACTGGACAATCTGCTAGCAGAGTTCCTCTAGCATCTCCTCAAACGACGGAGCCTGTGGGTCCAAGGTTGGAATCTAAATTGGATAATCCTATCAAAGCAGTTCTTCTGAGGATGGTTTTGCCGGCGACTAGAGTATCAACTGCTCAAACTGCCCCACCAGCTTCTGAAACCATTACGCCAAGTTCTCTTGTCCTTGCAACCTTCATTGCTTCTGGTCGTGGCGAAAAATCTTCTGACTCCGAGCCAAAAGCCTCGATCAATAAGGGGAAGGCCCTAATTGGTGATTCACTAACTACCGCTCTGATGCCTTCTACTGTTGTTCAGGTACCAACCGCTGATACCTCCCTTACGGAAACAGAAACTATAGCTAACCCGAGAAAATCCCAAATGGCGAGTGCAAAGAGCCAAATGCCAAAACCTACTGCATCGAGAAGGCGAAAGACTTTGGCTCCAAGAACTCGCTACAGCAGTCCAACAATAACTCTCAAGGTATCTTTTACTTCTTACCTTATTATTTGCTTCATGATCTTCTATCCTTGTAATCACCATACAATGTTTTTATTATCTGCAGGGTATGTTTATCGACCTAGACAAAGAAAAAACAAGCCTGAAGAACTGCAGTTGCCACAAGATGCACCTAATTCCTCTGAAGTTAACTCGTCTGATTACTCTACTAAAACCTATGGATATGCTACCTCAGAGAATTTCCCCTGTGACACTGTTGAAGCATCCTCTATTGATGCCGAAATTGGATCAACTCCCCAGTCTCCTCCATCTTCGCATCAAGTAAAAACTTTCCAATGTCTTCACATCCTTATTATCACATCACAAAGCGAGTCGACTTACTCGTTTAGTTTTACATGAGGAGGTTGCACCTTGCGATTTACTGGGTGATATCAACTTCGATGAAGGTAATTCTGACATTCCTTCAATCACCCCTATGGACACTGTTGAGCCGTCTGCCCCGACACCCCCTGAGGGGACTCCTAAAGGTGTTGACATGCCATATATTCCTGCCTTTCCTAAGGAACTCTTGCCTTCAGGCTCTTCAAGTAAGTATTCAAAATACAAAATATTCCAAAAATTGTGATTGTCAAACCGGAGAATGGAGTGACGAACTTTTTTAGCGGAGATCCAAAATTGAACTTGTATGATGATGCCTAGATATATTGAAGTACCAATTTAGTTAGATGTCTAGCAGATTTTTCAACTACCTCTTGGTGATACAGCTAGCCCCAGACCACCTAGCCCATTCTATTAATCACCTAAAAAGGCCAAAAAAATGGAATGAGCCAAATACTCAGCAACGTCGTTCGGTGGATCCAGAACAATGGATATTGAATATCGGAAGATAAAAATTACAACATATATGAATCTAACAAAACCATATTCGTGACTAAATTTCAGAATGCCAAATATATTTATGTGCAGCCACAAACATTGGAAGAGCCATAGTTGACATGTGAAACATGGTTCAAAAAAATTCTTGACCTTTAGCTCATCTTATTAAGTTACCGATAATCCTATCCCCGGTGGGTAAGTCAGAAAATGAAAAGGTCACACACACACACACACACACACACACACACACACACACACACACACACACACACACACACACACGACATGGCTCACCTAAATAAATATTGGAGTGTATATCAAGAACTAGTCCAGAGACCAGCAATTTGTCTGTAATAATGTTTAAAAATGGATTGTATTCACCTAGGAACCTGCAGCTTGCGCTGATGAATGCGCATCATAAGTTACAAAAAGTCATGTGGCAAAAACACAAACAGATACAAATATAGTAACGCATGCGTGGGGACAATAAGTGCTTATAAGAATAATGATTTTAACAAATTACTGTGATAAAAATTCTAATTGTTTTGCTTTATCGAGCGAAGCAAACCCTAAACATGTACATTGAACCTCATGAACAGATGAATTACCAATCCAACTTGTAATTAAAGATTACCAATACAGACGGCAAGTAGCAAATTTGAATCGTAACCCTAAATGCTCAGTAACATTAAACCAGTTTAATATTTCCTTTTTGTTTTCATCTTCTTTTTCCTTTTCCTTCCTATTTTTTTTTTTTTGATAAACAATTGTAACCTCGTATATGAGGATGAAAACATGTGAAGAGGTCATGATGAATAGGTTTTCTAGAAATTCAGTGCATTCTTCTTCTCCTTCTTCTTCAGTTTGTCTCGTTCATTTCTATTACTTTTCAAATTTTCCAGTAAATTAGGAAAAATACCCCAAGAATTGACATGAATTCCATTACATCATTCGGGTCCATTATAGTTACATCGCCCCTTGTTGATTCGAATTACAATTCAAATTAAAAAAAGTAAACCCTTGCCTTAGATTTGCAAAGCATAAATTTTAAGTGCTACCAATTTGATAATTTTGACTTAGCCATGAGTATCCCTACACATGTATAGCTATAAATAGGTTTCAAAACCCTACATAATTAGGACACTCTTTGATAAATCAATTGGGCTCAACCTTATAATAGATATCTAGTTCACGAGTAAACAATTATCAAGACAAATCATCGCTATAAGTACAAACATTAGCACTTTCACAACTGATCAGCAAAATAGCTATGTTGTCACTTGAGATAATTTTCCAATACTTATTAGTTTCTCAATTACATCACTTCTACATAAAAATGTTCCCCTTCTAATAGGTTCAAGAGGTCAAAACTAAAACATCCACATATTAATAAATAATATGAACCATCCCAAACACATGTCTTCTAATATTTTTATTTTTTTTGGTATTTGGGAATTATTGAGCCCACTAGTAAGGTCTTTTTCATGTTGGAGCCCTTTTTAAAAAAGTATGTCTTCAACACTTTTAGACTTGCCCAGGTTCTTTAGTTCAATCACTTGATGTCTGCTTGAAGACATAAGAGGTGGTGGAGTCGGTACCTGCACACTATCATGATACCCTTTCAGTCAATCTTCTTAATTTTGGTGATCACAATTATCCAATCATTGCGAGTGTGATATGTGCGTCAAGTGGGATCTCCATTCGAACAAATTGCTAAAGAGCTTGAATCTTTTGGACATAGGACAGGAAGATCACTTAGGTTTATTTTTATGTAATATGACCTAAGTCCTCTTAAGATCACCGGGGTATCTTTAATTCATGTGTAGAGAGAATGAACAGCAAAAGAAATGACGCTAACTCTTTTTCTTCAAAAAATCATTTTATGGAGAACAGTAGTCTGACTATTACTGAAATAGTCTATTTTCTTTGGCAAGTTGACGAACATCCTTAATGAGATAGTTAAATTGACAGGCACAATTGAACTCTTTAGACTATATACACCCCAAAATTTAGTTCATAAATATCTGTCTATTCCTAGTGATGTACACTACTCTCTACACACAGTGTTATGTCGAGAAGCACTTTGGATACTCTCTCCTCCTGACATCCACCCTAATGACTAGAGTCACGAGTCATTGTGGAATGGCGAGGAGAAAGTGTTGCAAGTGTTGCAATAAATAAGCAAAAACAACTCATAAAAAATAAAGTAAAATTAGCTGGCTGATGCACAAAGTAGATCGTTATGTTAAGACAATTCGCGCCCCTTCGGATTACTACCTGTACAGCAAAGTTGTCAAAGCAAGATCTGGGCCCATGAGCTAGGTCTGTGATCAGCCGCAAACCCTCTGGACTCCCACTAAGGGCTCTGCCAGGCCCACTAGCTAAAATTAACACTAATGCAGCAGAGGTAAAACAATTTCAACTTCAATTGCATTTTTAAATTTCAAAATTCTAGTACAACATTTATGCCATGACTCTCCATACTCGGAATAATCAACAACTATAGCTAAACCTAGAATTCTATATAAAACTGCTTTTTGAATTTCATTGCAATCCTTATCAAAATAACACTTATGATACAACTCATGATCAACTAATGCAGTCCGCAACAGTTTTCCTTCAAATCCCAAGCCTTTGCTTGTCATCGTCGCCTTACTTTTCAAATCCGAAATAATGAGTAAGGAATGAGCTTCCATCTGCTCAGTAAGTAACTAATGACCCAACTAGCTGGACGGTAACATGTCAGAAACTGCCTCACTTTACATTATAAAAACTTTAAGGAAATCCAAAATCAATGACTAAGAAATCATTCGGTAAAACGAGATAGAGTAAGTGGAACAAAACTGAAGGCATAAAATTATTAGCACAAAAACCTCATCACAAACAATTCCATCCCAACACTTAGCGTACATAGCCCCACTAACTTGGTCCCCGAATCCCTCACCCACCTCAGGATAAATATCTCTTGGAAGCAGAGTGAACACCTTCAAGGGTAATGCACATTAAGCAAATGTACATAGCCCCGTTTCCCAGGGGCCCAGGCCCCAAACCCAACTTCTTTCCGTTAGGTATGGGACATAACAATTGAATAAACAAAAATTACCTTTTTTGGTTCATTGTAAACACAATCACTCATCTATTGATGGTCAACATCCTACTTCATTTCACTCTTCCTTCAAGACATCTCATAGCCAAATTTCTCAATCATCACTATCAAACATTGTTTACACGCCGGTCCGGTTTTTAACAAGAAATAGTGTTACTACAAACTTACAGATGAACATAACCAAAATAGTTCAAATTTGATAAACAATGCTTTTCAGTACTAAATAACATATACACTTACAAAAATTACTAGTTGAAATAAAGGTCACTTACCTGACGTTACGCATTTTCCCATATCAAAATCTTTGGAGCGACGATCATGCTACTATATTTGACCAACAAAACCTTCAATGCCAATCTAAGTTCCTTTTTAACGAGCCAGTACTCTATGCACTCATTCCTCTTCAAATAATCCACTTACGATGAATCCTTTACTTTTCTTCCAATTTCTTTCATTCTTATATTCCTTGTGTATTCAACCCCATCCCACTTTCTAATTCTCTGGCTCACTATCTTGAACTACACAACACAATATACAACACATGCATACGGTACACCTATACAAGCACTGGATACACCTGTGCATGGTTCCCCCCGACTTTGCCACGGGGTATGAAAAATTTTCAAAACACCCCCTGGTGGCTATCACACCAACAAAAATCCCAAAATAGTTTTAAACACCTTTTTCTAGCAACTTGAGCTAATTTTGGATTAAAAAGTCGTTTGGAGAAATTTTTCATTTGGAAAGCCTTATCCGGTATTTGAATTGAATGTTTCGAGACTGATTCTGTTAAAAACAGTAATTAGCATTAATATGCACTGAATTTTTTGATACTGAAGTGTCTCAACAAAACAAGGTTACTAAAAAAATTTTAGCTAAAAATAAACTAATTTTCTATAATAAATAAATCAAAAACTCTTTTTTCAAATATCATTTAATGCCCTTTGTGTACCCTGAAAAGTCCCACAAAATTCCCTGATGCAGATATCGTAAAAATAAGAGAGGTTTATATTTTGCACTTGGCCAAAATAAGTCAGAGATAGCTTTTTTTAAAATCCAAGAAGGGGATGATGGAAAAATCCTAGTCTTTAGCGACGCTTACACTTACATCTTTCTAAATTCTCGGATCAAGCACTCACATTCAACGACTTATGTACACGCACACTACACTGTCTTTTATTATCCTTCTCACGTTACTCTTTACTACATATACACGCTTAAGAACTACACACGCTTAAGAACTACACGCGCTCGCTAATTATACATGTTTACACCTTTTTCACACACGAACTTCCACATTCTTACACACAACACCCACAATGATACCTCCACTCCACACTGCACCAAAACCACAACACCTTCCCAGACACATGCACCGTACATCTATCGCTTCACACATACAAACGAACAAAACTCTCTAGCGCACACTTCCCATTTACTTTACGTTGTACATCAGTCCATTACAGTTACTGCAAGCATTGCCGCTAGACAACCACTGCTCACCGAACCAAAATCACAACAACACCACCAAATCTCGCTTCACAGTCAATACCATAAAACCAATTCTATGCCAGTCACGGGATCCCGGCAGCAACGACAATTGAACGGCGGTTGTGGTAGCCTGAGGACTTACAGTTGCCCTTTGGGCACCCCAAGTAGTTGTGGGCTCACCGTTCGAATGACCGGTGTTTGGGCAGTGGGTTGAGGACCTGCAATGGTGGAGCCTCTGGCCCTCGCCGGTGGTTATAGATTTTAGAGGTGGTGGATTGTAGTGAATGGTCGCCGTTTCTTGTAGTTGTTATGTGACGACAGCTAATCGGTGGCCGTCTTTTAAAGTCGATTGGAGTTCTGGTTAGCCGATGATGGGTACCGTGCAGTTCCATTGGAGTGTACCGTGGTGGTGGTGATTTTAAGGTGGTGGGCATTGGTGGATTCACGAATAGGGCAATGACAGTGATAGGCAATGACGGGCGGTCCCATTTGAAGGGTTTGGTGCCATTGGTAAAGCGCGAAGGCATTGGGTGGTGGCATTTGGTGAAGGCGCCGGCCGAGATTGATCGCCGGCAACGGTGTTAATCGGAGATAGCAGCGGCGCATTGGTTGCTCTAAGGTCAGCTGCCTTCTCAATCACTCTGCTCGGTCTTCTCTCTTTCGAACTCTCTCTCTCTCTCTCTCTCTCTTACTCTCACTTTTTCTCTTTTTTCTTTTTGTATTTTTTTTTAACTTTAATGACATGAAGTATGATTATTATTATTATTAAATTGCCCCAACATCTCCGTCTTTTTCTCCCCAAATCTCTCAACCATTTTATTCACCTACCAACTTATAATAACCATATTGAGATATAAGACTAATTGCATAGTAAACCCTAATTCAATTACAAATTTCTAGCGTAACCCCCAAACTTTTATTAATTGCTAATTGCACCCAACTCATTATTTGCAACTTAGGGCCCTTAATAAATGTAGCTAGAGATCCCAAATATTACTCCTCATAATAAATGTCGCTAAATATCATATTGTTACTTACAATAGTTACCGCTAAAGTAATAAGTTAATATGCTTTAGTAAACCTAGCCCTAGGCTCGGGGTGTTACACAACAGCCTAGCTTTCGCTGTTACTTCACTCTTATTACTGCACAAACGAACGATGTAGAAGTTTCACTCGATACCTTGCCAGAATACCCACAAGTCTAGTGTTTAGAAATCATTAGAAGAGAATAAGAGAGAAATCTTGAGTTGTGTCAAAAAGTGTGGAAGAAGTCTCTGAAGAAAAAGTAAATGTTGGAAATTTGTTACAAAGTATTGAATCTGAAATTCATTTCAGAATTCATGCTGCAGAAAAAATATGACTGTTGGTGTAATAAAAGAAAATATGATTGTTGGGGTGTAATGAAAAATATGGTTATTGCTAATAAAATGTGCATTAACATAGGTAGCCCACACTACAAAAAAGTCCACTTTAATAACAGACAAAAATCTTTCGCAAAAAGTCATCTTTACCAACGTGTTCATAGCGACAGAATACTCATTGCTAAGGTAATATTTCTAATTTTTTTAACAACATTTGGCGACCAACTGGGGACATTCCAATTTAAATTTTGAAAAAAAGACTTCTAATGATGGGCTTTGTCCGTCGATAGTTCAATTAATTAAACCCTAATTCCCTTTATTATCCATTTTCTCTCTCTTTCGGCGACATCCCCCCCCCCCCCCAATCACCACCATCACCACCCCTGCGTCTGGCAACAGCCCCTCTACCCCCCCTCCCCCCACCTCTAGCTACAATGCAGCCTCTAGGTAGGGGTGGCAACTTAAATCCGATCTGGCAGATATCTGCCCCGCTTCTCCCCCTTAGAAGCAAGTTTTTTCTACTTTAACCGGGCTATCGAGCAGGTATGATATTTTTATAAAAAAAAAAACCTGCAGCAGGTTAGGATAAGGTATGGTATTCTGCCCAACCCGACCTGCCTCGCTCCAGTATACTTACCCTAATATATATCAGTTGATCTTAGCCATCCATCTTATATATACATAAATGCATACCCACACACACACACACACACACACACATATATATATATATGTTCTTTTTCTCCTAAACCCTAGATTTCAACCTTCTCTCTGACTCTCTCACTCAGCACACAACTCTGCCTACTCTCAACCACACGGCCACAAACTTGCGACGGCTCCACCACATCCCCACAAGCTATCAATAGCTCTGTCGAAAGGCTACGCCGGTGCCGCAAGTTATGCCGACGCCGCTGCCTTCTTCTCTCTTTATCACTTATTCAAATCTTGAATCCAAGGTTAGCTAAATAACCTAAATTCATCTCAGGGCTAGCTCCGGCCTACTGACGGATGAAGGCGGTGGTGAAGCCTACTCGACGATAGGCTAAGGGTAGTCCTATATGATGAAGAGGCTAACGGTCAACATGGTAGTACGAGTAAATTACTACATGAATTGTAAAGGAGAGGTTCTATCACTCATGGTCATGGAATAGATCCTCATGTTCAACCTATAGTTCTAGCAGATTCCTTTTATTCAGAAGTTGAAAGCCTCAGCTCGATTACGGTGATTAAGAATCAAGAGTCAAAGTCAAGCAAGATGTTGCTCAGTTCGGAAATAGATTGAGTTTTCAGATCTCGCTGCAGTGTCATGCCGCTACCTAAGTTGTTGATCCAAGCTTAATTTCTGCTTCTTGCTTTCAAATCCCAAATCAAGGTTAGCTAAGACAGAATTAGAAAGCAGCTTCTGGTATCTTTTCTTGCTTTTAATGTCTAGTTCTTCTGCAAATGTTCTGGCCACTACTCTATACAAGCTTTGAAATTGCAATTCATTCTTTCTACTTCAGTTCTTCTAATCTTAGATATAAACTCATGCTAACAGAAGTTGAAAGCCTCAGCTCGATTACGGTGATTAAGAATCAAGAGTCAAAGTCAAGCAAGAAGTTGCTCAGTTCAAAAATAGATTGAGTTTTCAGATCTCGCTGCAGTGTCATGCCGCTACCTAAGTTGCTAATCCGAGCTTAATTTTTGCTTCTTGCTTTCAAATCCCAAATCAAGGTTAGCTAAGACAGAATTAGAAAGCAGCTTCTGGTATCTTTTCTTGCTTTTAATGTCTAGTTCTTCTGCAAATGTTCTGGCCACTACTCCATACAAGCTTTGAAATTGCAATTTATTCTTTCTACTTCGGTTCTTCTAATCTTAGATATAAACTCATGCTAACATGTGTTTCAGGGGTACATGTTTTTCACGTACTACAGTGAGAATGGGGCGGGTGCGAGTTTTCTAAATTCTCATAGGATCGGTTATGGTATTTCACATACATAACCCGGTGGCAGGGCATGGCGGGGCGAAGTTCCATGACTAGCTGGACTGGTTCGCATTTTAGAAGATCCGCATCCGACCTACCCCATCACCATCCCTACCTTCAGGCACCCCCTGTCCAGAGATAGCACCAACCTCCCCGCCCCCCCCAGCGTTCCCCCTGTGACAGCCACAAAATTATGTACAAAATTTTCTTAATTACATGTTACAATGTATTATTATAATTACATTGCATAATAGTATAATTGTATTTAATTTGTTATTATGTATGTATAATTGTATCGATAGTTCGGAAAAAGTCTACAAGAACAATGTTGTGAAAATCTTTTTCCGTAGCTAAAAGTCTAAAAGGACAATGTTGTGAAAATCTTTTAGCGTGTGAGTCTTAAACTCAAGCATATCATACTAGAAAGCCTCTTATATACTCCTTAAAATTTTGTACAATGGCCAATGTAGGACAAGTATTTTTTTTAAAAGCTTAAGTACGTAATAAAATCTCAACTATACAAAATGTGGGACTAAAGCGCCTATGATTTTTTTTTTCAAAACTATTGTTGTAAAGAAAAGAGAATTTTTTTTGTTAAAATACTCTAACAGAAAGGATAGCGTTGTGACAATAAGAAAACACGAGAAAATGATACTCCGATATTCCAGTGTCGAGTCTAGTAATAATGTCATATAAAAGATGTCTCAGAGGCAGTTTGAGATTGATTCTAAAAGGCAGAATTCTGCTTAAATCTTAATCAATTTTCAAAATCAGATTTATACTTTAAACAGAATTACTTTACTGTTTGGCAAAAGTAATTGTAAACTAACTTAAAGTTACGAAAGTATTTGGATAAAAAGTGTTTAAATCAATTCTAATATGACAAAATGACAATAGAGGACACCTAATAAATAAATTTCTTATATCCAGTTAGAAAGGTGATGTTAAGATAACTTTCATTTATCAATGACTATATTACACAAATAAATTATCAAAAAATTATTTTCATCCAGTTACAAAAGTTGTTTATTTTTTATTTTAAATTAAAAATACTCACAATCTCACATTAGTGTTTATAGTACGATAATTTTTGTAAATTAGTTAAAGGTATGAGATGTTCTTTTTGTGAGAAATATGAAGATAGTATGATAAATACCCATAATCAGTTTTGAACATTTTTAGGCAGATTAAATCTCTGAATTTGTTTTACCAAACACCCATAAATCTGATTTAATCTAAATTAAATCAGGTTTGATTATCTTAAAATCAATCACCAACACCCTTTCAATTCACTGTAAGAAAAACTGTTTTTTACGACAGACTTTTAGCAACGGATTATAATCTGTCGCTAAAAGACCTTTCAGCGATGGAAAACACCGTCAGTAAAAGTCCGTCGGCAAAAAACATTTATCAACGGAATATACTGTCGGTAATAGTTTTTGCAGACGGGCTTTTATCGACAGAATATTAGCGACGGTGCAACCGTCGCTAGAATTTTTTTATAAAATATCTAATAATTTAGCGACGGAAAAACACGGTCGCTAAAATATCCGTCGGTGAAAGTTTTTAAAATAGGACTTTCTACGACGGACTTTTAGCGACAGTATTTTTCCGTCGCTAAAAGTCCTGACATATAATAGGTTCGTCTTTCTCTCTCTCCCTCCCCATTTCTCTCTGTCTCTCACTCTCATCTACTCACCGGCGATTTTTTTACCGTTGGTCTCCCTTTCTGGCCACCCACCTCCGGCGACATCACCCCCTCCCCCCCCATACGTCGTGCCCCTCCATATCCGCGTGCCACCAACTCAGCGCCACCAATTCCCTCCACTGCCCGCCACCAAGGCCCTCCATTTCCGCTGCACCACCAATGCCGCCGTCGCCACACCACCTCTCTGTATGTCTATTTGCCCTAATTTGCTTTAATGCATGTTTAAGCGCCATTTGCCCTAATTTTCAGATGCTCTGATTTATGTCCTAATTTGCCCTAATTTGTTTCTGGAATGTCGATATGTTTCTTGTAATTTCAATTATTTTTAATTGCTGATGGAATTGATGAAATTGATTTTGTAACTGATTGATTAGTTTGTTAATTACTGATGGAATTGATGCCTACATTTGTATATTACAAAATATGGAGAATTGAGACTTTAGATATGATATGGAGCATTTGAGAATTAAGAATGTTGAAGGAGGAGGGACTCAATTGGATTGAATGTGTAATTTTTATTAATTTTTATTACATTGAGCATTTGAGAATTGAGATTGTTGACGAAGAATGGGACCTAATTGGATTATTGCCTGGAGGTGTCGGACACGTGTCCGGAGGTATCCGACAAGTGTCTGGATGTGTCGAGGTGTTGGTAGGTCACGGACACCGCGTCCAATCTACACCGACACCGAAAAATATCACATTTTGGCTTTATACTTGTGGACACCTCTTGAATCGAACCCTAAATTAAACTAATTGAACCCTAAATTGAATGTCGTAATCCAATCGAACCCTAAATTAAACTAATTGAACCCTAAATTGAATGCCCTAATCCAATCAAACCCTAAATTGAATTAATTGAACCCCCTAATTGATATGCGAAATTGAATGCCCCAATTCAATCGAACCCTATATTGAAGTAATTGAACCCTAAATTGAATGCTTTAATCGAATTGAACCCTAAATTGAAATAATTGAACCCTAAATTGAATTCCCTAATCCAACCAAACCCTAAATTGAACTTATTGAACTCCCTAATTGAATGCCCCAATTCAACCGACCACTAAATTGAGCAAATAGAACTCCTAATTGAACTCTAAATTGAAGTAATTAAAGTAATTGAATCCTAATTAAACCCTAAATTGAATGCCTTAATCGAATTGAACCCTAAATTAAACTAATTGAACCCCTAATTGAACCTTAAATTGAATGCTCTAATCCAACTGAACCCTAAATTGAACTTATTGAACCCCCTAATTGAATGCCCCAATTCAACCGATCACTAAATTGAACAATAATTGAATCCTAAATTGATGTAATCGAATCCTAATTAAACTACTTGAACCCCTAATTGAACCGAACCCTAAATTAAACTATTTGAACCCCTAATTGAACTCTAAATTGAATGCCCTAATCCAATCGATAGATGATTTTAGGTTGTTAATTGATGATTTTAGGTTATTAGCTGTGCATTTGAAGCAAATGAGATTATTAATTGATGATTTTAGGTTGTTAATTGATGATTTTAGATTGTTAATTGTGCATTGAGCATTTGAGATATTGAGATTGTTGACGGAGGATGGGACCCAATTGGATTGAATGTGTGATTTTTATTGCATTGAGCATTTGAGAATTGAGAATTGAGATTGTTGACGGAGGATGGGACCCAATTGGATTGAGATCCCCATTAGGTAGCACAGACACGGACACCGCGTCCGATCGACGCTGACACCGAAACAGCATATTTTAGCTTTATACTTGTGGACACATCTTCAATGGGTGTCCGGCACTTCTTCAATGGGTGTCCGGCACTGTGTCTGACTATTCGGCAATTAAAAAATAAATCAATGTCTTCGAACACCCTATATGAGGTGTCGAACACGTGTCCGAATGTGTCGATGAGGTGTCGAGGTGTCGGTAGGTCACGGACACCCCGTCCGATCGACACCGACACCGAAAAATGTTACATTTTTGCTTTATGTGTGTGGACACCTCTTGAAGGGGTGACGGACAAGTTGTCCACCATTTAAAAAATAAATCAATGACTTCGGACGTGTCCGGAGGTGTCGGTACGTGTTGGTAGGTGTCGGACACGTGTCCGGAGGTGTCCGACACATTTCCGGAGGTGTTCGACACGTTTCTGGATGTGTCGATGAGGTGTCGAGGTGTCGGTAGGTCACGAACACCGCGTCCGATCGACACCGACACCGAAATGTCACAATTTGGCTTTATACTTGTGGACACCTCTTCAAGAGGTGTCCGGCACCTCTTCAGGGGGTTATGGACACAGCGTCCGGCATTTAAAAAATAAATTAATGTCTTCAGACGTGTCCGGAGATGTCGGACACCATACCGACACCCTTATGAGGTATTGGGAATTGAGATTGTTGACTGTGTATTGAGAATTTGAGAATTGAGATTGTTAACGGAGGATGTGGCCCAATTGGATTGAGATATCTGTGAATTAGTTGAATGGTTGGTTGTTGAATTTAGGTTAATTAGGTTAACGCAACATTTTTAGCACCCCTTAGAATCTCATCGTGGCTCCAGCACTGGCTATAATTAGCCCTAATTAGTTCTGATTAACCCTAATGAACCCAATTAACCTTAATTAGCTCTAACAAGCCTAATTAGTTTTAATTTACCCTAAGAACCCAATGAAAATTAAATCAGCTGTAATTACTCCAAATTGATCCTAATTAACACCAATCATTCCAAATTAAACCCTAATTAGCCCTAATTACTCATATCTTGTAGACCCGTAATTAGATTAATTAAACCCTAAACCCTAACACGTAACTAAACTCTGATTACGCGCCTAAGTAGTCATAATTAAGCCTAATAACCCAATTAAGCCTAATTAGCCCTAATTAGGACTAATCAACACTACTCCGCACAATTAAATCCTAATTATCTCAAAATAACCCTAATTAGTCCTAATCAACCCTAATTAGCTATAATTAATCCAAGGTAGTCCTCATTAACACTAATTAGCCCTAACATAACCCAATTAATGCCTAATTAGCCCTAATTAGGACTAATCAACACGACTCCGCACAATAAAACCCGGCTATTAGCTCAAAATAACCTTAATTACTCCTAATCAACCCTAATTAGTTATAATTAGCCCAAGGTAATCCTCATTAACACTAATTAGCCCAGAGATTGTTCAATTACTCATTTCTTATAAAACCTGCATTCTTTATATTCGTTGTTGTTTTGCGAAGGTAGCATGCCCTGCTTGTATGGGCGTGAACTCTGGTCATACGTTAAAGCACGGCAGAAAGCCCTCGTGGTTCGGATGTCACCGTAAGCTTTTGCCACCGGGCCATCAGTTTCGTAGGCAGAAGGATAAATTTGACGGCACAACCGAGCGTGAGGTTGTCACACTGGACTATCCATCTGGTGAAGAAGTGCTCTCACGCCTGAAGGCACTTGATACTGACATACCACACGTCAAGGGTGTGCCAGATTAGAAGATTCCAGGGTACAGGAAAGAGTACAACTGAAAAAAATTTTGTATCTTCTGGGAGTTAGCCTACTGGAGGACGCTCGTTATCCAAAACAACATGGATGTGATGCATATTGAGAAAAATGTTTTTGATAATGTGTTCAACACAGTGATGAATGTCAAGGGAAAATCAAAATATCACATTAAAGCGAGAAGGGATCTACAACAGTTGGGTGTACGCCGTGAATTGCATCCTCGGACAATCAGTGGGAGGACGATACTTTCAAAAGCACCTTACTGTCTAGACAAGAAACAAGTGGAGAAGGTCTGTCAGTGGGTTAAGAATTTGAAGCTTCCGGATGGCTTTGCGTCCAACATATCTCGTTGTTGCAATGTATCGGAATGCAAGTTCCAAAGGATGAAGAGTCACGACTGCCACATATTCATGGAGAGATTCATTCCTATTGCCTTCCGGGGACTGTTGCCACGGGTAGTTTGTGATACTTTGACTGAATTATCTCATTTCTTTCGAGATATATGTTCTTCTACTATCCGGGTGAGTAACATGGAAGTGCTTGAGAAGAACATTGTGATGACGATTGCATGCTGGAGAAAATCTTCCCACCTTCGTTCTTTGATTCAATGGAGCATCTGCCTGTTCACTTGGCATATGAAGCTAAGATGGGTGGACTCGTGCAATATCGGTGGATGTATCTCTTTGAGAGGTAATCTTTAAATTGTTACAGTTGTTCGTTTACACTTAATGTGACACCTGTTATCATTGATATTCCACCTAACTCGATTCGCTAAACTTCTAGGTTCATGTTTCATTTAAAGAAAAAAGTCCGCAATAAGGCTCGGGTTAAGGGCTCAATTGCAGAGGCTTACGTAATGGAAGAACTTGTAAACTTTTGTAGTCAATATTTCGGGCCTGATGTTGGTACAAGGTTAAATCAACTAGGCCAAAATGACCCCGGATACGGCACAAATTTGGAAGGGCAATTGTCAATATTCAAGCAGTTAGGTAGTCCGTTCGGCCGAACGTATACTCGATGGCTAACGGATAAAGAATACAGTGCTGCAACAATATATGCCCTTCTAAATTGCGATGAAGTTTCGGCATTTGTTGAGTAAGTTAAAGTCTTAATTCACTTACATTGTTGTACATAATTGAAAGTGTGTGATAAGTGAGTAAACTATATATATTGGCTTGTAGTGAGTTCGATGCAGAATCTTTAATCACTGATCCCGCAGGACTTGAATCTCATCAGAAATCACAATTTGTACAGTGGTTCAAAAGGCGTGTAAGATTGTTAACATTATATTATGTGTTATATACAGTTCTGTGGCCAATTAGTATACTGATTTATCCTTAATTTTTACCGTCATCTACAATAGGTTCAGTCAATGGATAGACCAGTGGCCTCCTGCTTGAAATTACTAGCTGAAGGCTCTAACAAACAAACATCCTGTTATGGAGGCTATATCATCAACGGGTTTAGGTTTAACGTAAAAGATGATGACCGAACAAAACAAACCCAAAACAGTGGAGTCTTGGTCAACAGCGACTGTTATGCCGAGAATTGCATGGACTTTTACGGAGAGCTAGATGAGATTGTTGAGCTAACATATCTGGGTTCCCAAAACCGCCTGGTAATGTTCAAGTGTACGTGGTTCGATGTCACATGCAGTAGAGGAATCTGTGTTAGCTCTCAAGGGATTGTAGATGTCAATGTCAAGTCAAGACTTGCATCAGACGAGCCCTTTGTGTTTGCTAGTCAAGCTGTACAAGTCTTTTACCGGAGGACGTCGCCAATCCCAAATCTCATTGGTATACAATTATTAAGTCCAAGAAATTGCCCGTGACATATGACAGTGAGCTAGACTCCTTTCAAGCCGACCAACCACCTGTCTTGTTCCCTGTTGAGGTCAACAACGAGGAGGACGATCTTCCTCTTCCAACAACACTTCATGTAGGAGAAGAAGTCGTAGATGATGACGCGAAAGACGTGGAAAGTGTTGGAGATGATGTGACCTAGTCTACTGATGAAGAGGATGAATTAGAAGATGAAGAGGACGACGAGTCCCACGAAGAAGAGGACGACGAGGAAAGTGATGAAGATGATGATGATTCTCAAACTGAAAATGATTGAGTTGTAATGTTGTAACAAGCCGGAAAAATGTAGTCACATTTTAGAACTTGATTCATATTGATGTGTTTTTGCACCTCCGTTATATATATATAGTGCCGATGATGATTTATGCTAAATTATTGTTTTTAATGTGTTCATGTATTTGTAATTTATCTATACGAAGTCAGATATGGATAGGATACGGGCTATTCGTGGCCGGGTTGGACGCCGAGCTGCTTCCTCCCCGGTGGGTCCCACCTCATCATTGCCCACTGATGACGAGGCACAGAGTGATCGTGTACAGGATGGGGCCCCAGCTCCAGCCCCAGCCCCAGCCCCAGCCCCAACCGTCGTCGCCCCAGCCCGACGCAGATTCATCCCACACGCGCGTTGATTCTCCTTCTTCCGTGGGTTCTACCACAGGTATAGTTGATAACGGTGTTTAGTACATTTTTGCTAGCCTTATATTTAAATTATATTTGAACTGTATTAATGTTGGTGTTTTGTAGGATCTCGACGAGGCCGTGGTCGACACGCGGGGTACGCATCGACCCCCAGCGTAAACAGAGAGTTACGCTCACCCAGGAGGGCCTGTAAGTAAAAAAAATATCACATCATGCCTTATATTTAAAATTTTGGGGTGTTAATTTATATTTGAACTGTATTAATTTATTTATTTACTTCTTTGGCAGGATCCTGGAGAATCAGGCGAGGACGAAGATCGGCGTTCTTGT